>JARHVA010000354.1:5602500-5857500 GCA_037957365.1 Torreya grandis
TTGGAAATTGCAAGCCCTAGTTGAGGATATTTAAGAACTTACAAGTAAAATCTGGATATGTACTTTCAAGCACTGCTTAAGGGAAAGTAATAGGGCTGAAAAATCCCTAGCTAATATTGGAGTTAAAGGAGATCCTCTTAGAGAGAAAATATGGAAAAATCATGAGGGAACTTAAATAAAAATCATGAGGGAACTTAAAGAATTATTTCAATATTTAATGTTAATATTATACACAATAAAAAATCCAAATTGAATAAATAATATATAGAATTAAAGTGCCTATTTATGATGTATATTTTCACTTGCAAAGCCAATTTGAAATGAGTACGAATTGGAGATTCACATCAAACACACATGGAAATAACAAAACTTCATACAATGTAAATATATTAGTGAGTCCTCAATTTAAGGAACAAGGTACAACCTAGGCAAGTGCAAAATTAAACTATCTAAACAATGAAAGATCACTAAAAATTTATGAGATATAATCCATACAATTTTGTGTGGTATGTGTTTGTGCCAACATAGTCAATTCAATGAAATAAGGTCTAGACTAAGCATGCATAGATTTAGGTTTTATAAAAATGGTGGAGTTTCACTATTACATTATTTAACCTTACAATTAAATATATTATATATAAGTGGAAATAACATCAAAATTTTAACATTCCGATGAGAAAATACATCCTTATTTACAATATATATTTAACTAGTCAATTTTAAAGAACAAGATGAATTCTAATTAAATACGAGCATACATCATATAATCAATAGAATTATTCTCCAAAAGAAAAGAAGCCCAAGGTTTTTTAACAAGGTGCCCGATGCCAAACAATTCTAAAGAACATTTCTTCACCATTGAGCCAACTATAACATTCATACATAATTTTATAAAGTTATAAAGCATACATTTACATTAAGCATGTACAAATATACACCATACAAAACTGGCATTTACTCCAAATATACAAGAGCAACTTATCTCATATGATGATACTCTTCCAACATTCATGTGTTTGAACAAATATAAGTGGAAACCAGATAATTATAAAGAACATTTACTTACCATTAAGCCAACTATGACATCTATACATAATTTAATAAAGTTTACATTTACATTAAGCATGTACAAATACACACCATACATGACTAGCATTTGTTCCAAATAGAGAAAAAGAACTTATCTCATATGATGAGACTCTTCCAATGTTCGTGTGTTTGAACAAATTTTAGTTGAAATGATATGAATTTGATTCGAAAGGTCAAACTCTTCCAACATTCTATGCAACAATATTTTGTATAGAGACCTGTTTGATGCACTCAGATTAGGGAGTAGTGAAAATAAGGTCTGGTTAAAGACACTTAAGTTCGGCTATCCACTATATCTTTGAGAGATCAATGCTGAGACACACTATACGGCCTGCAAAGAACATTTTTAGCACTTAGGTTGAATTTGGACATACAAAAGGAAGTTGACATTCACAGTTGCATATTACACAAACACAAAACACTAAATGCAGATTAGCAAAATGATTGCAAAATGCTCTATTTGCTACTCCAGGAGGTGTCAAATATAATTTTGGTAGAGTCTAGTTGTACCAACGTGAGGGATGCAAAATAATAGCTTAAAGGCTATATTTATAGCAGAAGGGGAGCAAGAGAGAAGGATTTTTGGTGCTCAAAAGGGGAAACAGGCGAGTTCAAATCTATTTGAAAAGATATTACAATAACTTCCACCAATCAAGCCCCATCAAGCACCCTTGATTGATCTTGCTATGCCAAGGCACTCCAGTTTGTTGTTAATGATGCTCCATGGCGGCCATAATGACATGATCAAGTCATTTTCATGCATTTTCCTCATGCAAAACCATTCATGACTGCTCTTTGATGCATGCCAAGGAGAGGGAGGGGTCATTTTCATGCAGTTACCCTTGGCGACCGTCGTTGAGGTCTATGTGTTTGCCTCTGCAGGTGTCCAATGATGCCATCCAATCCCAAAAAATCCACTCCTGGCTCCAACTGAAATGTGTTTGAGTTCGGCTCCATCATGCTTGCTTGCCTTAGTCAAAAATTGACTCTTTGACCTTTGCCTAAGTCACTTGGCTTGCCTTCGTTCTGATTAGTCATTGAGAACTAGCTCAGATTGTTGATCCCATGACTCATCTCACTCCATTGGATCTTCTTGTGCACGGATACCCGTGAGCTATCGATCTTCTGCCTGGGTTCATGCACTTATGCCACTTGTTGATCACGCCTTTGCACTCAAGGTTCATTGACTCTTTGACTTGCTCACGTACCATTGATCTTGAATCCATGATTGAACACATGTCATTGATCTCCCTGGGCCCATTATCCTGTCTTTACCCACTCACTGTTAGATTTGATCCAGGTACCCAAGATTTGAACACTTGTCAAGCTTGCACTTAGTCAGGGACCCTTTTGACGATTTTTGAATGCCAATGGCTATTTTGTGAAGCTTAACCTTGACGTCTACATGAACATCCAAGGATTTGCAAATCCAAACTACTAATTTGAACTTGATATTCATGCACCTATCTGGATCACAAATTCTACGGGCTATTTGTTTTAGACATTTTGTTGGACAATTCCTTCGGGTTTTGAAAAATACCCTTTTCAAAAGAAAATTACCCTTCAAAAACCTTGAAGTGGACCGTTTCCCCGAGAGATATATCCTTTGGAATTTTTGCACTAGACCATTTCTTTCGAACTTTGTGCGGAGCACTTTCTCCGAAGGAAATTGCTTGCTTTGTCTTTGCCCTTGAGTAATTCTTTTAGACAAAGCATCCAAAAGAATTCATGTCTTTGAGATCTCTACTTTGGACAAAAAGTCTGAAGGAATCCATGACTTGGTCCTTTGCCTCGAGAAAAAAGTTTTGAAAGAAAATTGCCTTCGGAGAAATTGTCCCAAACAATTTTTTTGAAGGAAATGTGCCCTTAGAAATGTCCTTCGGCTTTTTTGACATAGCCCTTTGGAACTTTGGAATGGTCCTTCAAAAACCTTGAAAAGTGCCCCCCCAAAACTTTGACTTGGTCCTCCTCGCTATAGAAAGATCATTCGAAGAAAATGTAGAGGACATTTCCCCAAGAAAACTAACCCTTCAGACTCTGACTTGGTCATTTTCCCGAAAGAAAAGGTTCTTCGGAAGAACTGTACCGAAACTTTTGGCAAAGAAAAGCACCCTTCGGAGAAAATGTAATGGACCATTTTCTTGTAGAAGTGTCATTCAGGAAAATTGTGCAGATAATTTTGCCGAAGGAAATCCGACACTTAGCTTTGAGAAATATCCTTTGGAACTTTGAAGTGGACCATTTCCTCAAGAAAAGACCCTTTAGGGGAATTGTTTGAGGCACTTTGATTACAAAAAGACCTTTAGAGATTTCTTTTTTGGACCAATCTCATTGAAGACTTACCTTTCAGAACCTTTGAAAAGTGCCCCTCGAAGAAATGACCCTT
Organism: Torreya grandis; assembly: GCA_037957365.1. NCBI lineage: Eukaryota > Viridiplantae > Streptophyta > Pinopsida > Cupressales > Taxaceae > Torreya > Torreya grandis. The sequence continues at coordinate 5,605,976 of JARHVA010000354.1, forward strand.
CGGAGAAATTGTTTTAGACAAAATGTTCGAAACAATTCCTGACACTTTAAGTAAAAACCCCGAAACAAAAATTCGAAAGAATTCTTCTCGAACGAATTCCAACACTTAACACTTTTGCTTTGGAACACTTTTCCCACAGAGGAAATATGCCTTTGGAAAAATTGTTGCAGAACAATTTTCTCGAAAGATATAACACTTAGCCAAAAAAAGAGGTGAAACAATTCTCGAAAGAATTAACCCTTGTACTTTTGATGTGGGCTTTGTGGTGGAACCCTTCCTCCAAAGGAAATCCAAATGCCATACTTAGCCAAAGGTGAACAAATTTCTAAGTATAAACTTAGGCAAAAGTTGAAATAGTGTAAATAGGCAAAGCTGGACTTGTCCCTGCAACCACTCGATACCATAAAAACCTGCCCTGGATCCCTTCACTTGCGACATTGAACCTACTTCAAAACCCCCTGATCCGTTCATCGATTGTTGGGACCCTGCTCATCTGTTCAAACCAAGCAGAAGCTTGGTATGTGGGCCAAAAGGGCCAACATGAACAAAATGGTGCAAGGCAGTGCAGTGCAATGCAATGCACCCATTGCTGAAGTGAGTTGTAATGATCAAAGCTAGATTAATACGATAATAGAGCCAATGGATAATATTGTGACTTGGGCATAAAACATATGTTCTTAGTAGTGATTATTCTGCATTCTTGTCCCTCCGGTACCTAGGAAACATTTATAGTTATAAGAATATATAGACTTACGGTTTTTATCTTTCTATTGGACCATTAACTATGTTTGACATGAAGTTTAGAATCAAAATTGAAAGATTGCCTTCTGAACAGATGGAATACTGAAAATGATTTATTTAACAGATCCAAGGAAAGCTCAAGGAATTGGTAAGCCCCATGGTTAATGCATGTCTTACTCTGTGTCTCACCCACCTAAGTAAATCTATTAATTTGTTAGAATCTCCTCTAGCTTATGTTTCTACTTGATCAGGATGCTGGTTTGGGAAGATGGGTTTTGCGACTTCAATTGTGGCTTATAACCTGGACTGTTTTTCAAGATGTCCCATGAGGCCTCCAACTATGGAGGGGTGATTATTTTCTACATTTTCTCCATTATCATGCACTTAGAATAAGAAATCAAAATTCATCATACATTTCGGTTGATTTATTAGTCTTTAAAGTGGTAAAGGGCTTCTCTTTGAACACCTACTTGATTGTTTACTTTACAAAAATCAGAAACAACGCATTGCTCTTTTTATTTAAAGAAAGCAATAGCACATCTTGTTACAAGATGTGCATTAATTTTACAGGTGTGTGTTACTAATTGCTAGGATAAAGCGACACATTTAAAATGCATTGTTTTTAGTGGTGTGTTCTCAATGCTAGGATAGAGGGAAACACATTTAAATATCTAACTCAAACATTTAAGTATCTAACTCCAACATATAAGTATCCAACTCACATTTATGTTTTGAACTCCAGTGGGGGCAATAAATATAATTTATATATTCAAATGGGAGAATCCATAACAATAGTTTGAAAACAAAAGAAAATTTTAGTGATCGAGAATTCTGTATCAACCATTTTCGCATTGTGGGTATACAATATAATGGGAAAAATAGCAGCCAACTGGAGCCATAAATGGATCTACAGAGACCTACTGGTCCATCCTAAAATCAACTTTTTAAAAATTTCTGCATGTTCTGTAAGTTTTTATTTGCTATAAAAAAATGTTTTGATCCTTGCATCCCAACCTTTTGATTTATGTTTAGTAACATAATTTTACTCTCGACATAATAGCATTCATGAACATGGGAGGCTCAAATCCATTCAGGCATCCAGGTAAATCATATGTGAGATTCAGGCATCCAGGTAAATCATATGTGAGATTCAGGCATCCGAGAAAATCATATGTGAGTTTCAGTCACAATCACAGTGATGTGAGCAATGAGCAATGACTACAAAATCTGAAAATTTCTTAAACTAATTTTTAAGTTCTCAATGCTAGGATAGAGGGAAACACATTTAAATATCTAACTCAAACATTTAAGTATCTAACTTCAACATATAAGTATCCAACTCACATTTATGTTTTGAACTCCAGTGGGGGCAATAAATATAATTTATATATTCAAATGGGAGAATCCATAACAATAGTTTGAAAACAAAAGAAAATTTTAGTGATCGAGATTTCTGTATCAACCATTTTCGCATTGTGGGTATACAATATAATGGGAAAAATGGCAGCCAACCGGAGCCATAAATGGATCTACAGAGACCAACTGGTCCATCCTAAAATCAACTTTTTAAAAATTTCTGCGTGTTCTGTAAGTTTTTATTTGCTATAAAACAATATTTTGATCCTTCCATCCCAACCTTTTGATTTATGTTAAGTAAAATAATTTTACTCTCGACATAATAGCATTCATGAACATGGGAGGCTCAAATCCATTCAGGCATCCAGGTAAATCATATGTGAGATTCAGGCATCCGGGAAAATCATATGTGAGTTTCAGTCACAATCACAGTGATGTGAGTAATGAGCAATGACTAAAAAATCTGAAAATTTCTTCAACTAATTTTTAAGGCATAAAAAAAACAATGAGACACAATGTTTCAAGATGATACCAACGGTATTTGGCATTTAAATCAACACATCAGAATACACTTGTTACTTGTGAGATTCAGTCATAATCACAGTTATGCGACCGATGATCAATGACTAAAAAATCTAAAAATTCCTCCATCTAATATTTAAGGCATAAAAAACAAACAATTACACACAATGTTTCAAAGATGATCCCAACAGTGTTTGGCACACCCAGTCAAGATTTGCTATCCAAATCAGAATCAGTCACAGTCACACTTTCAGTGACACTTTGATGTTCTGCATTTTAATTTTTTTCTTTCGCACTCCACAACTTGATGCACCATGTGTGCTCTGCATTTTTCTTTCTTTATTTTGCACTCCACAACTCGATGCGCCATGTTTACAGCATGCATAAAGATACCACGCCCATGATTTTCAGAACCAAGTCGAAGATTTTTGGATGTTGTTTCTATTGACTTTGCTAGAGCATACCCTGAAAATTGCAAAATATTAGTGGCAATCTAGCAAAAATTAGAATAGTTTTTACATTAATTGCTAATTTGAAATAACATTTACCGGAAGTTTCTATTGACTTTGCTAGAGCATACCCTGAAAATTACAAAATATTAGTGTCAATCTAACAAAAATTAGAATAGTTTTTACATTAATTACTAATTTGAAATAATATTTACCGGAAGTTTATATTGACTTTGCTAGAGAATACCCTGAAAATTGCAAAATATTAGTGGTAATCTAACAAAAATTAGAATATTACATTAATTGCTAATTTGAAATAACATTTATCAAAAAATGCGATCGAGCTGCATGTGCTGATCCACCCCAATTATCCATGGTTGATGTGCACACACCTGTATCAAAAATATTTATAATATCAACAAAAACATCAACTAAAACCACAATTACATAGTCAACTAATCGATGACCTCAAGCTCGCCTATTTCTATGAATAAACAAGGGCTTCAATTTTGTACTTCATAAGGCATGGAAAAATCTAAATTACTAAGTTCTCCCTTGTTCTTAGTTTCAGTCTCGTAGAGACAAGTTAAATTTAATTTAAAGATGTTTTGTTAGAGATACAGTGTAAGTGGGAGTGTTTGGTTAAGAGTTATGCAAAGTAAATTAAGTGCACACCATGCCCTCTTCCTGTTCCTGTCAATTATATTCTTCTAGTGTTTTTGGTGATTTACAATTTGTTATGATATTCAATTTGCAATTATTTGTCTTCAGCAACTTGGCGAGTTGCCTTGGATGGTTGGAGTCTTGTCTGTGTTGTCTATGGCTATGGTAGGCTACTTGGTATCAAAAAATTCAAAAAGTGTCAGACAATCGGGAAACCGGGTACCTTGGATGGTTGGAGTCTTGTCTATGGTTGTCTATGGTAGGCTACTTGGTATCAAAATGTCTATGGTAGGCTATTTAGTATCAAAAAATTCAAAAAGTCTCAGACAACCGGGATGAATGTGGACAACGGGGACAACCGGGATGAATGTGGACAACCGGGACAATCGGGATGAATGTGTGGATCATTTTAAAAGACATGTCTAAGGGAAGAAAAGAAATTGAAAAATGCCTCAGATGTGTCTTCTCGGATTCTTGCCTTGGAGAGCTATAGTAATGTGTCGGACAACCGGGACAACTGGGATGAATGCGTGGATCATTTTATAAGATATGTGCCGAGTTTGGGTGCTAAGCCTGGGTTTGGTTGTTATGGGTTTGCTTATTATGATAATATTTGCTGTAGGAAATATTCTGGCTGCTGAGTCTGGGTTTGGTTGTTATGGGTTTGCTTATTATGATAATATTTGCTTCAGGAAATATTACGACTGTTGAGTTTTGGGTTTGGTTGTTATGGATTTGCTTATTATGACAATATTTGCTTCGGTTGTTGAGTCTGGGTTTGGTTGTTATGGGTTTGCTTATTATGACAATATTTGCTTCGGCTGCTGAGTCTGGGTTTGGTTGTTATGGGTTTGCTTATTATGATAATATTTGCTTCAGGAAATATTGCGACTGCTGAGTCTGGGTTTGGTTGTTATGGGTTTGCTTATTATGACAATATTTGCTTCAGCTGCTGAGTCTGGGTTTGGTTGTTATGGGTTTGCTTATTATGATAATATTTGCTTCAGAAAAGATTACGACTGCTGAGTCTGGGTTTGGTTGTTATGGGTTTGCTTATTATGACAATATTTGCTTCGGCTGTTGAGTCTGGGTTTGGTTGTTAAAGGTTTGCTTATTATAATAATATTTGCTTCGGCTGCTGAGTCTGGGTTGATAGTTATGGGTTTGCTTATTATATAATATTTGCTTCAGGAAATATTACTGTTGAAGAAGAGAAAATTGAGAACTATATCCTTCATTAACTCTACAGGAATTTAATAATTCTTTCTAGGGCAATGCAAATCCAAACAAACAACTGTGTGAACCTTGAGACAAACAATTGAAACTGTTTAGAAAACATAAATACTATTGTATAACGAATTGAAAATACACGATTAAAAAAACAGAAATACCATTGAAAAACGGAAGAACACATTTTACTCATCTTGATAGAGAGAGCATCACATTTTACTCATCTTGATAGAAAGAGCAAGGATGATAAAATTTTATTCTCTGAGTCTTTGCTTGGTATGATAATATTTGCTTAAGGAAATAAGGAAATGAGGAAATATTATGGCTGCAGAATAAAAATTGAAGAATTATATCCTTCAATAACTCTACATGAATTTAATAATTCTTGCCAGAGCAATGCAAATCCAAAATAACAGAAATACTGTTGTATAACGAATTGAAAACACAGAGGGCTAGGGTTAAAAAAACAAAAATACTATTGAAAAAGGTACTGGTTAGGGTTAAAATAACAGAAATACTATTGTTTAATGAATTGAAAACAGAGGGTTAGGGTTAAAAAAGGGAAGAACACATTTTACTCACCTTGCCGGAAATCTCCTCAATAAATTACGAAATCTCAACAAGGTTTCAGCGAAGAAATTTTGGTTTGGCGCGTGTTATGCTAAGATAAATCTTTTATTAAGGGAACGGCCAATCAAATTTCACCACGATTTTGCTCACAACCATCGATGGTCGAACGAACAAGGAATTAAAAAAGTGTCGCTCTTTTTCTGTAATCTATCATTTTCAGAGGACTAAGATCTTGTCAAAACAGAGTCGGAATCTACCACCCTCCAGATCTACAACATCTGCAGATGGAAGAAGCCCTAAACATAACTCTGGAGATTGCTCCACATCATTGTTTGCATGTGAATTCTTTTCCGAATAAAAGAGCTCTCTTGAAAAAACTACGATAAACATTTTCTCCAACTCTACAAAGCATAAATGTTGAGCAAAAGATCGAGTACATTCAGTCAAAGGTGACATGTAATGAATGTTTAAGGCGATTAAATTAATTTCCTTGCAAAGTGTGAAATTTAAGGAACGTTGTGGATACTGATGTAGAAAGGAGAAGTGTTCAATTCTTTATTTGTTTGTTTGGAAAAATAAGATTGAAACAGATTTATTTGTTTGATGTTTTGTTGTTCATATGTGATTGGTGGTTAAAGGCAAAATAATATAAAAGTAATGACATTACTATATAATATTAATATTAATATATTAATACTAATATATTATATATATAATAATATATATTTTTGAAAAGTTAATAAGGGTTAAAAGGGTTCCTTTTTTTATAAAAGATTACAAATAAAAAATTATCAGATTTATTACAATAGATATGAAACATGGATCAAAGACATCATATTTCTGGAAAATGGTAAGCAATAAATCAAAAACATTTACTTTAAAACTTTACAAATAACTCTTTTTTAAGCTACCTACTAGTAAGAGCATACCTTCAACCTTTAGCAGAGACATTATCACGTTGAAAAGATCTAAACACACCAAAACCCCTGATGCCCCAACTAAGACTCCAAAATTTTATTCAAGCCATGTTAAACCTTTGTCTCTACTCCAAATGGCTCAATCTAGCACTTTTAGATTTTTGATTCCATACTAACCTAGATGGTCCAAAAATAATATACCATAAGAGGCCTAACTCATTAGGGGCATTTCAACCCCTAACAACCAGGGGAAGCATTCAATGAGAGGAAAAGGGAGTTTCCACCCCACAATTCTAAAAAAAGGGAGTTACCACCCCACACTTCTCAGAAGAGAAAAAAGAGTTGATAATCTTTTGAGTTCCTGCTTCAACCTCACCCAAAGCTTTTTCACTCTTGGATTTTTGACCTCTCTTTGGTTTCTTCCCATAATTGGCTTCTTTTATAATGAAGGGAAAATGTTTCACTTGAAAACATCTCGCCATTATTTGTCGACCTGGAACTTAGATCAAGGTGATTCTCCAATCGAAAAACTTTTTTATGGTTCCTGGCCGAACTCTTCCCCTCTCCTATATGCTTTCAAATTTGTATCTAAGGAACACCATCATTGAACATGCCGAGGGGAGGCCCCTAGGATATCAAGGAGTATTCACTACTTGAAAAACTCTCTATAGCTGTGAGAAATATTAAGGGCATTAATACACCCATTAAAAATTAGGGCACTTGCCCCTACGTCCTCCCCTGGCCTAGACATCTTCTCTATGTGCATCTGCAGAGAGTCTCTTTGCTTGTTCTTCACAAGGAATCCATTGCACAATCCTTGATTATGATCCTTTGTAATGTTGAATGAAACCTATGCACTTTCTAATCTCCCATCACCACATTCACACCCGATCATGTTCCTAATCACAACCATTTTAAATATTTTCCCATAATATTTGTAATATATATATATATATATATATATATATATATATATATTATTGTATTACCTTTTTTTTAATAGATGAATGAGTTGAATGGGTCCCTTGCCCATGCATACAGAGAAGTGATATAAAAAAACTAGCATTACCAATGGTGATAATTGAATTGGGCCAAAAAGAGGCATAGAAATGAACCAAAATTCCATTACTATAATGGTAATACAGGTTATTATAGATTACCAAAAACCACCCCCTCCTACCTACAACTAGAGTTAGGACAAAACATACATTTAGGTCTTTTCCCTAAACATGACTCTATTCATCTATACATCAAACTCGGGCTAGACTGGATCCCATACCAATCAAATACAAAACAAGAGTAGAGATCATTGTTCACCACCCAAACGCCTCTATGAGCCCCACTTGGTGTGCCAGAACCACAAAGAATTCAACAATGTTTGCAACCTGGTCCTTATCCTGCACCAAGCCCAACAAATTACTTACAAATAGCTTAGTTAGGGATGAATTTACTGAGTTCTTTTGACATTTTTGGCCAACAGCTATGTCCCAATGACTTCTAATATTTCCTTCAAAACACCCTCAAATTTAGCCTAAAACGCATGATTCAAATGGGCCTTTGATACAAACCCATCAAAGGCCATTTCTCTCAACTTACGTTTATAATGTATAGTCAACAATGCTATGGCTTCCACAACTAAGTGCACATGTAAAACCATCAAGTCTAGGCACACCATCCCCCAAGAAACCAACAGTTAGAAAGTGAAATGAGGGAGTTTGCCATACCTAATGCCAATTTAAAAAATTTGCACAAGCCAAACATACCAACTGAGGGAGAAATGATGACTCCAACATTATTATGACACTTGTTGGAATTATGAAAAGACAACCTAAATTAGAACAGGGAGAGGCCACTTTAGTACCCATCCCCCACAAGGCAAATCTACCCATTCAATTCCACTTATATATTGACAAGCTTCACTCCTCAACAATCCTTCCAAGCCTCCTGATAGTTGTCTACGTAGAAATCCTCCCTTTGATCAATTCCTATATTATCCAAATAGTTCACCACTTTGTTTGATTCATGAAAACAATGAGAGCATTCACACTCATCTAGCTAATTGAGGCTCTCCCAAAATCTCACCATGATATTATTTGAATGCCATGCCTGAGCACCCCTATTCTTGAGAGATGAGATAATGACCATAAAATTGCCTTGGATCTCCATCCTTCCTATCCTGAAATGAAGGGCAAGCTCCACACCAATCACTAAATCCTATATTTATGCTTCATTATTAGTTTCATGACATTGCTCTAATGAGTTACCCACCACAATATTTTATAACACATCCCACTCCAAAAGCTCTTGGTTTTCTATGGGATGCTCCATCAAAATTCAATTTAAACCAGCCAACTTTGGGGGGTGGGCTCCCAAGCAGCCTCTCTTCTACCTTTCTTCATTTTTTCTTTCGACCCATTAATAGGGGGGATGAGAATCAATTTTCATTTACTACTCATTTGCATATCCCATCCTGTCATATTAGCATTTAAGTGTCTAGCATGAGAAGACACCACCTCTAAAATCAATCTTTCTATCTCATTTATAGTTGAGAACAAAGAGCCTTCATTTCCTTCAAAGATTTGTTGATTCCTTTCTTTCCAAATGGTCCAAATTAAGATTGCCAAACTTATTTTCCAAAGTTAATTGAGCGTGTTTTTGATATCACCCAAAGGCCAAGAGGCAAAAGTAGCATCAAGGGAAGGAGGCCAAGCCCATTCCCAATCCAATCTCCTCCATAACCATGACCATCAACAAGAAGTGAACTAGCATTCAAACAACAAGTGGTTTGTTTATTCCTCATCTTTATTGCATAAGGATAACCAAGAAGGCCACTCAAAACCTATTCTCTTAAGCCTATCTTGAGTCATAATCTTACTATGCACCACTAACCAGGCAAAGGCTTCAACTTTTTGGAGTTTGAACTTGTTATAGCAAAGAGGTAAATCACCCAATTCAATTATAATTCTGAATGATCATCCATTTGGTAACCCAACTTGATAGATTATAAGCCTATTTTCCCCCACCCAATGCAAATAATACTCTTGCAAGTTCATAAAGACTTTCTGTGAAGCCAAGAAGTCAAACAATTTGGCCTTGTGCTTTAGGGAAAAGGGCAATTATACAAAGAACACCATTTATAACTCCCAACAAATTTTATCTCCTAAGACTTGAAGTAGTCAGCTAATTTGGATCCCCATAACACCTCTAGATTAGACCTTACCTCCACCAAGATCAGGTACTCCACCAGTGGGCTATGACCATTCCAATAATCCTGCCAAAAATCCATTTTTTGTCTATTGTTTATCATCCATGAAACATGCTAAAAAATGAGAACCTACTTTTAAGAATGAATTTCCACATGTGATAAACATGTAGATGGTCCACCATAGAGATAATGTTGTTGGGCTCATCTGATCCTAGATACGTCTTTTTGAGAAATTGGCACCATAGTGCCTCAGGCTGAGATACCATCAACCAAACCAATTTAGTGCCCATCACTAGGTTATACAACTACAAATTCTTAACCCCCAATTTCCATTCCTTTTTATTTTTACACATCCATTCCCATTTGATCAGAGTATTTTTTTTGGCCTATGCCAAACCTTGCCAAAGAAAAAATTTCATGATTTGATTCAAAGTTTTGAAAACATTCACCAGTGGTTATAAAACAAAGAAGCAGTAGGTGGGAAGGGCACTCAGGACCGACTTAAGGAGGTAAGATAGAAATTAAAGGAGAACCACCTACCACACTAAGAGTTTAACCACATCTTAAAGCTATTGATTAGTTCAGACCAAGGAGAGATATTTACAACACTCAAGAATAATGGAACACCCAAGTATTTATTGGGAAGTTTACTGATGTTAAATCCAAGAATCTCTATAATTTTAGCTTGAGTTTGAGGGTTACGGTTCATAAAATAGATTTTTGATTTCAAAACACTTACCAATTGACCCAAAGCACACTGATACTTCTCAAGGTGAGCTTGAAATCCTTCGCCTCCTTTATTGAAGCTTGGTTGAAGAGGAATGTGTCATCCATGAACTGATGGTGAGTCAAAGACTCCAAAGAATCAACCACCCTAATGCCTTGAATTCTACCCATCCTTCGATCAGTGCCAATCACCCTACCTAAAGCTTCAACCATCAAAATGACATCCATTCACCTTGCCTTAGCCCCCTAGACACTCTGAAGTATCCAAAGAGACATCCATTCACCAAGATTGAGAACTTAGGCAACCCTGATACATAGCCAAAGATCCACTCACACCACTCATTACACATACCATTTTTTTCCAGAACCTTGATCAAGCAACACCAATTCACCCTATCATATGCCTTACCAATATCTAACTTCACAAGCATTCCTTATTGATGATTATGTGAAAGATAATGAATAATTTTGTGAGTAATGATTATACCTTCCTAGATGTTTCTACCAGGAACAAACCCAACTTATTCAACCAAAATATCCTGATCTAAGAAAGGTTTAAGGTAGGTGGGTATGGATTTGGATATGATATTATATATCTAATTGCACATAGAGATAGGGAGGTAATCACCTCACCTTTTAGAATGAGAGCCACAAAAGTTGCATTCATTTCAACTATCACCACGCTTTTCATCTTTGATTCTTCCACCATATTCTAGACATCCTTTCCAAAAATATCCTATAATGATTAAAATAAGAGGGCCATTAACCCATTTAGACATAGGGTTTTTTCCTTCCTGAAAGAGAAAAAAAGCCACATGAATTTCCTCCAGGCTAAAAGAAGAAGTTCAAAACCACATTTTGGGACCTAAAAAAGTTGCTTGGGATGAAGGACACAAAATCCTTTTAAGCCCCCAGATTAGAAGCTTCCTCACCATTCAAGATATTACTAAATAGGACCTTTGACTCATGCCTTATCATAGAGATATAATCTAGAATCAAACCATCACTAGATTTTATACTGTTGATTTGGGATAAACTCCATTTGGCTTGGGTGTTGGCATGGAAAAATACATAATTCTTATCCCCCTCTTGGAGCCAATTAATCCTAGATTTATGTTTTCAAAATATCTCCTCATGGTGCAAAAACTCTTTATACTCCTGGAGAAAAGATCGTTCTACTTCAAAATTTGGCACATCCATCTTGACCATCATAACAACTTCATTCAAGACCCCCAACTCAGCCTTGAATCTAATCTTTTCCCAAAGATATTTTTAAAATGAGTATCATTTGACTCCTTGAGATGACAATTAATAAATTATAGTTTTTTGACCATCTGAAACATAAGCATTCCCTGCTACACTAGCCAGCCTTCCCACCAGAGTTTCATCAAAGGTTAGAGAGAGGGATCTCAAAGCCACATCTTTTCAAATTTGAAGGGACACTGCTTCGATAGAGGATCCAACCATACCTTAAAGCTAAATGAGAAATGGTCTAAACTTGAGAAAGGGATAATAGTGATTTCAAAGAGCTAGTCCTAAGTCAACCAATTCTCAGAGACTAGGAATCTATCCAACCATTCATCTATATTATTGAAACCTGATCTTTTATTTTTTCATGAAAAACTCTCCAATTTTGGTTTTAAATCCAATAGTGAGTTTATTTCCACAAGACAACAAAATTTTAATTGAGATTAAGAATGATACTAAACACCCCTTGATTTTTCAAAATAACTAAGAATCAAGCTGAAATCACCACTCAAAACAACTTTCTAAAGGGACAAGATGTCTAGAATTTTGGACAAGGCTTGACATAATTGCTCCTTGAGGGAAGGGGCATTGGGCCCATAGATATTGAATGAATGAAAATTCATATCACATGAGAAAATAGAAATTTGACAAACCTTCCAAAATGAACTTGAATTAAAAACCTCCACTTGAACAAAGAACGGGGACCAAAACACTGCCAAACCCCCAAAGGCTCCAATACATTCATTACTTGACACATCCACCAATTGCCACCTCTAGATAATATACCTTTCGCTTCCACCAATCCCAACTTTATTTCTTTAATTATTAGCACATCAAGGGATTTAAAACTAAGTAGATGCTTGAGTAAGTACCTTTTTTTAGGGGCATTTAAGCCCCTCACATTTTAGGAGATAATCTTCATAGATCTAGATGAGGGACTTGTACCCCTCACTTACAAAAATCCACAAAGGACTGAACGGTCCCCTGCCTCCTGTCAAAAACATTCATCGTAACTTTGTCTTTATATGACTGGCTTCCCTTCTTATTGACTTCCCCCAATTAGGGTAAGAAATAACACACTAAGAATGAGAGATATAAATATTAGTCTATGAATTTAGCTCCTCCTCTAAGTCATATTATTCCTCACTCTATATCTCCCCTTCAGAAAGATCCACACTTTCCACCAAATTCAACTCCCTTGCACCATCCATCTGAACCCTATTGCTAGACACTAGCAATGACTCTTTCAATAGAGATTGAATAACTGAGGTTTTGAATGAGATTTATTTATACCCCTTTAACATTGAAACTAGAGAGAGCACATTCCCTTTATCTAATTTATGAAGTAAAGAAACTATTTCAACAATGTTAGGCCACTTATATTGACTTGATCTACCATTTAAATATGAAAGTGAACACAGAAGTGGGGCACCACCTTTCAAATGCTATTGTAAGACTAAAGACAAGGAAGGAGGGGATGATGAGTAGGGAACAACCACCAAACCAATCATAGCACCAATGATCACTTCCTTTTACCAATGGAGCCTACCCCACTAGAGGGAGACTTGAGGTTTCTTTCCACACAGGGTCGACCACCATATTCTTTAAAAGAGAGATATACTGTTCCTTATAAAATTTCTTAGAATTACCAGGATTGTGACACTTGAATCATCAAAAAGGAATACTTTCCATGTCCATCAACTATTTCCAAGACCTCCCATAGGATCCAACTAAAATACTTTCCAAAATTTCTTGGTCCAAGTCCAAGAAAACTCTAACCCTCACATAAGTTACATACTCGCCTTCCGTAGTAGCAAGGTCAAACTCAATAAAATCCCCAACTAGTCCACCCAAGGCCTATAAATAATCCTTGTTCCAATATTCTAGAGGTAGGTCATAAAACCTAACCCAAATTGATAACCTTCCATTACCTGAAGCCAAAAAATCAAAGTTAGGGTTCAAGATTTGAAGCCACAGCCCTAGACCTCACTTCAACTAGAAAGGTAGTTTTAAAAGCTTTCCATACAGGCCACTAAATGGAAAATCACCACAAAAAATCCCTTCAGGAGAAATTTGACCATAGTTTCATTCCCATAATTAGATTTCACCCACTCTTCAATCTCCCTAGTGGAATCTAAAATATTAAATTTCAAGTGACAAGATATTTCCAAGAGTGTTTATATGGCCCTAGTAGGTGACTGTAAGAATCCATATAGTTTGTAGCAATTAGATCATACTCAAATTTTAGTGGCAGGTGGTAAATGCATATGCATAAGTACAAATTACGATGATAAATCAAAAGTAACCCATATACCCTCATCTACCAAATCAAAAATATTTAAAAACTAATAAGAGCTTATATCTCTCTTTATATAATTACTTAATTAATTAAATTATAATTTTAAGTGTTTTATAGTACTTTATTAAAATAAAGAATATTTTTATGTTGAGAGGTCTTCTAAATAACTTACGGGGGTGGTGATGGATTTTAATGTCATGAGTGTGTTCACTTTTAATAGTCAACATAATAAATTAAAATTTAACCTACCTATATATATATATATATATATATATATATATATATATATATATATATAATGTACCATTAATAATCGTAGAGTGAATAAGTGCAAAAAAAGTTGAAAATTTTATAAATTTTTATTGGAGGAGTCATCTAGTGTGCATTTGCATGTTGATTCAGCATTAAAGGAAGTCGAGGAGTAGCATAATCAAAATCAAAGTCACAATCTCGTAATTGTCAAAAGAAAGCAAAAATAAATGTCCAACAAAGAATTGACATGGCTCCACCCTTCATTTGATAGTATCTCTTTTTATTTGATTACTTAATTAATTAAACATTATTCAAATTATAATTTGATATGTTTTATAATACATAATTAAAAGTAAGCATTACGTCGAGATTTGTTCTACAATGGCTTCTAAGGGTGGTGGTAGGTTGTAATTTTGTGAGTGTGTTTACTTTTAATAGTTGACATTATAAACTAAAATTCAACCAATAAAAAATATATAAAACTACATGCAAAGTTTGAAAAAAAAAAATCTAAAATGTACTATTAATAATCATAGAGTGAAGAAGAGCAAAGAAGTTGATAAATTTATATTTTTTTATTGCAAGAGTCATCTAGTGGGCATTCATAGGCCAACTCAGCATTAGAGAAGGTAGAGGAGCAACACAATCAAAATCAAAGTCATAATTTGGTAATTGACAAAAGTAGAAAAAAATGTTGTCCAACAGAGAATCGGGATGGCTCCATCCTTCATTTGATAATATCTTTCTTTATTTGATTATTTAATTAATTAAACATTATTTAAATTATAATTTTATGTGTTTTACAATACTTAATTAAAAGTAAGCATATTTTTATGCTAAGAGGCATTCTATAATAACTTTTAGGAGTAGTGGTGGGCTGTAATGATGTGAGTGTGTTCACTTTTAATAGTTGACATAATAAACTAAAATTCAACCAATTATATATATATAGAGTTATAGTTCGAAAAAAAAAATCTAAAATGTACCATTAATAATCACAAAACAAAGAAGCGTAAAAAAGTTGAGAAATTTATAATTTTTTATTGTAAGAGTCAATCAATAGATATTAACAAGTCAACTCAATATTAAAGGAGGTATAGATGTAACACAATCACAATCAAAATCACAATTTAATAATTGATTGAAAAAATAAAAACAAATATTATCCAACAAAAAATCGACATAACTTCATCCTTCATTTGATATCAATATTTATATTTTAAATATTAAATATTATAACTTTCTAAAATCCTTTATCTGATTCCAAAAATCCACAATACTCTCACACAAACATGAATAAAAAAAATGTCATATAAAAAACCCAAATTCATAATTATAGGCTCCTCGAAACTATCAAATTCCTATGCCATTCCAATTGGCATCCCTAAATAACCATATTAGATTATTGACCCTAGGTAATATGGGTTATATTTAAGATATATTTATTAAGAGAAAACTATGTCTAGTTTTTTATTTGAAGATAATTATGTCTTTATTTTTAATATTGTAATAATGTTATTATTTTTTTATGTCTTTTTCTTTAATGAATTTGGTGTTTTTATTTTTAATAGTGTAATAATGTTATCATTTTTTTTCTCTTTTTTCTTTTCGGATGAATTAAGTGTTTTTATATTTGTTTTAATTCACTTATATAAATAAGGTAAAGTTATGAATCTTGAAAATATTATTTCTTAAAATTAATGATAATTTTAAAATTAAATAGGCTTTCATCATATTATATTTGTTTAATAATTTTTTTAATATTTTATAATTTATTTATTTTGTTACAAAATAAATGTAGATATTAAAATTATTTATTGTATAATTAATGAATATGATATTATATTAATATATATTTCAGATAAATTTATGTAAAATAAAATTATATATATATATATATATATATATATATATATATATATATAAAATTTATGGTATAAATAAAATACACAAATCAAAAATGATATCTCTTTACATTTTTAACATAAATAAATTTAAAATATATACAATAATATATTTTTATTTTTAAATAAAATATCTACTATATTAATTGAATTATATCCTCATTATATTATAAAAGCTAGAAGATACATGTTTAATCATTAAAAATGAAAATAATTATGGAATATGTCTTTAACATAGATTACACATCTCACTTGAAAAGTGAGAAATCAATCTACTTTAAAATACTAAATAATTTTGAAGAAAAAATCAAGTATAAATTATTTCTTTAACAATTTAATTATTTGTATAAAAGTTATAAAGATTCAAATTGTTAAGATTAATAAAAGTCATAAAATTAAAAATTTTAGAGAATATTTAAAAAATTATATGTGTATTATTGTTATAATAAAGAATTTAAGATTTTCAAATTTAACTTAATTTTTATAGTTATAAAATAAAATTTCTAATTTTAACTTTATTTTTATAGTCATAAAATGATGAGCATTTAAAATTGTACTATTATAGAAGATATGTTATTATTGTATTCAATTTTAAAAAATATGCTCAAATAATATTTACAAATATTCTAAAATTAATATATCAAATATGAAACAAAAATTTATGATTGTTAGTACAATATGTATTTTAAGTATTTTCATTGGTTGAAATAAAAATAAATAATTGAAAAGTGAAAGCTATAGTAATTAATATGAAAGTTGACATTTCTTTTAATATGAAAAGATAATGAAAAATATTTAATTTAAATAATAATTTTTATTAAAGGTTAAGAATGATCAATTTAATTTGAATAGTAATTTTTATTGAAGTTTAAGAATGGGATTGAAGAATATAATACATTAATCTAAGATAAAAGGAATGTCAAATACATATTTTTTAAAATAAAGAAGTTACAATACATTAATTTAGGATAAAAATAATCTCAAATATATTTTATTAAATTAAAAAAAGAAATAAATAAAAAGTGACGAGAAAAAAAAATTCCAACTAATTTTTAAGGCATAAAAAATAATAATGAGAGAAGGTTTCAAAGATGATTCCAAAAGTATTTGGCACACCCAGTCAAGATTTGCTATCTTAATCAAGACAACAAAATACACTTTACCCTAGTGTTATTTGTAAGATTCGGTCACAATCACAGTTATGTGAGTGATGATAAATGACTCAAAAATCACAAAGTTTCTCCAACTCATTTTTAAAGCATAAAAAAAATGAACAATGTTTCAAAGATGATCCCAACAATATGTGAGCAATGATCAATGACTAAAAATCTAAAAAATTCTTGTAGTCTTTGGTACATCCAATCAAGATTTGTTATCTAAATCATGACAATAGAAGATACTTTACCTTAGTGAGACTCAGTCACAATCACAGTTATGTGAGCAATGATCAATGAATAAATTTTTAAAAAAAAATTCCAACTAATTTTTAAGGCATAAAAAAAAACAATGAGAGAGACTGTTTCAAAGATGATCCCAACAGTATTTGGCACACCCAATCAAGATTTGTTATGTAAATCGAGACAATAGAATACACTTTATCTTAGTGTTACTTGTGAGATTCAGTCACAATCACAGTTATGTGAGCACTGATCAATGACTAAAAAATCTAAAAATTTCTACAACTAATTTTGAAGGCATAAGAAAAACAACGAGAGACAATGTTTCAAAGATGATCCTAGCAATATGTGAACAATGATTAAAAAATTTAAAAATTTCTCTAAATAATTTTTAAGGTATAAAAAATAATAATGAGAGAGAATGTTTCAAAGATGATCCCAACATTATTTGGCACACCCAATCAAGATTTGCTATTTAAATGAAGACATAATAATACACTTTACCCTAGTGTTATTTGTGAGATTCAACCACAATCACAGTTATGTGAGCAATGATCAATGACTAAAAAAACTAAAAATTTCTCCAACTAGTTTTTAAGGCATAATTTCAAAAGAGGAGAGTTATTCATGGAAAAACCATTTACAAGGTAATGTATAAATAAATTTGGATTTGATTGAAAGTAAATGAATTTTGCATCCAAAGTCATGATGATTGAATAACGTAAAACCTTCCCTTAGTGGTTTTAAGAAGATGCTTCAAAAATTTCTAATGAATCTTTTATAGTTTAAGAATGGAAGTTGTTCAAGGGATTGTAGGTAGTATCTAGAAGAGTCTTCCAAGAGATATATCCAAACGAAATTGATACATGTTTGTGATATCTTAGAAACTTATTTTATAGCTCTTTTACTCTAAGACTATTTGGCAAGACTGTTTTATTCCTACAACTCTATTTTAATCTCTTTGTTTTACCATTAATTATATATATCTCCTAAAAAAATTGATTGTATTTTACAACAAAATGCCAATAAAGTATGAATAGGGAAATACAACTATCAAATTTGACTTTTGTTAAGGAATCCAATGAAGTTTCTTTATGTTTTCCAAAAGCATATCAAAAATAAATATGAAGTTCCCCCCCTTGAGAAACACCATTCTACCACGTATTAATTTGTAACCAACACTATAGTTGCAACTAACTCCATCGTCTTCCTCACCAAAAAAAAATCAAATCTTTACATTTTTTTTTTCCACATCTAAACACATGGACACATTGCCACTACCACAAATGAGAGTCAAAAAATTTATTAAGAATGCATTATAAACAATCTTATACAAATGCACTCTATCAAATACAAACTTTTACTTTGCCCTTGGCTAATATTGTAGTAGCCCCTAATAAAATTCAAAACATACATTTTGAAAGTACCCAATCACTTTATCATATGTGTTTGTTTCCATTTGTGTCTGCCACATGAAACACTTGGACATAATACAACAAAACAAATTACTAACACAATTTTGAATAAAAAGGGGCGTTCTTTTGTCAATTAATTATTTTTCTAAATAATTAATTTTCAGTAAATATGACATGAACTAGTTACTAGGTGGTCATTGTTTCTTATAAACTATGAACACGTTGCATTTATGAAATTCAACTTTTATCCCCTTGTCGATCTTATTTTTGTAGTAATCACACGAATAAATTCTTGCCTTTGATTTTGACCATCACACATGTCATCTTTGAATTTCCCTATCTTCATGAAGTTCCAATTATAATTTTCTTGTGACCTTTTATGTGGTCAATCATAGAACAACACACATCAACCATCATAGGTCATGGGGTCACGAAATACAAGGAACACACAGGATGCACACAACTCCCTCTATATTTTTAATGTCTTGTGACTTCGCACGAATCACTACATGCAAAGCTACAAATAATTAAATTATAGATAAAATTCCTATGTATTTTTAATGTCTTGTGACTTCACACGAATTAATACATGTAAAGTTGTAAATAAAGAAATTTTAAAAAAGAATTACTATTCATGTCACTATTCATTGTTTCACCTTCAATGGAAGTGCATACATTTCTCAAAACAAACATGTTATCTCACATGTACTTGGCATTCCATACCCTTGTCCCTGTAGATGAATTAATAACATAATACAACTTTCAAAAGTGCTTGAAAAACTAAAAACTTGCTGCAAATTTCTATCCTTACTAGCTTACAACTCTTCTTGATGATTAAACTTATACTCCCTTATATGTTGAAACAAATGTAATATTATATGAGAGGCATGAAGAATTGCCATTCATTAAGAGTTGACATTGAAAGATAATAAATATATAAAAAGTATTGAAATTTCATATTTTTTATGTTGAGATGGTCGACTGTATATTTGGTATTCATTTGACCATCATGGAAATTTTTTCTTCTTGCTTGGAGAACCCCATAAAAAAATATCTTGGACGTGGTGGATTTTGGAGCTATGAGGCTATATGTCATCAATAAATGATGATTTTGTGGAAAAGGTGAAGAGTCATTAATCAGTATGAAATCCTTCAATGAGTGAGTAGGTATATTTAAGATATTTAAACTAATTATGTTACACGCATATGCCTGCACAATTATACACATGTATGCTTACATCATTAATTCAAAAAAATACAGGCATTTAAAATACAGGTTTTATTGGACCTTCCCAATCCCCCCTTTCTTTTCAGTCAACTAAATATTTCAATCACATGTTACTTCCTTGTGATTATGTGTGGAACTTGTGGTCTAAACTACAATCTGAATTTAAACAATAAAATCTTCTCCTGGTTAGTCTAGAGGAAATGAATGTATAATGACCTTATATCTCTGAGTCTAAAGAGAGACAAATTCAATATAAAATTGGTCTCTCTCTATTACCATGGCTCCTACGGAATGAAAGAGTAACAAAATATTTTCAGGGCATAAGCATAGGGACCAAGCAATTGTGGAATAACATCTATTTGAAAAAAAATAGTTTGAACCAAAGTATGAATTTCTAAGCTCTCACTCAAAAAGGGAAAAATGTGAATCAAATAGGAATCAGGTGGATTCCTCTACCCAAGGATGTGATCAAATTTAATTTTTATGGCATGAGTCACAGTAATTTGAGCATGGCAAGAAGTGGTGCTATGGTATGTGATAGTGCGGGGAAGCTATTGATTGCATTTTCTCATTGGATTCTTCCTACTACAAACAATAACATTGAAATTATCACTCTTCTTACTTGTTTGCTTATTGTTGTGAAACATAAGTGGCATAATATCATATTTGAAAGAGATTCTATATTGAGCATCAATGCAATTAATAAAACAAAATGCAAAGATTGGAAATTGCAAGCCCTAGTTGAGGATATTTAAGAACTTACAAGTAAAATCTGGATATGTACTTTCAAGCACTGCTTAAGGGAAAGTAATAGGGCTGAAAAATCCCTAGCTAATATTGGAGTTAAAGGAGATCCTCTTAGAGAGAAAATATGGAAAAATCATGAGGGAACTTAAATAAAAATCATGAGGGAACTTAAAGAATTATTTCAATATTTAATGTTAATATTATACACAATAAAAAATCCAAATTGAATAAATAATATATAGAATTAAAGTGCCTATTTATGATGTATATTTTCACTTGCAAAGCCAATTTGAAATGAGTACGAATTGGAGATTCACATCAAACACACATGGAAATAACAAAACTTCATACAATGTAAATATATTAGTGAGTCCTCAATTTAAGGAACAAGGTACAACCTAGGCAAGTGCAAAATTAAACTATCTAAACAATGAAAGATCACTAAAAATTTATGAGATATAATCCATACAATTTTGTGTGGTATGTGTTTGTGCCAACATAGTCAATTCAATGAAATAAGGTCTAGACTAAGCATGCATAGATTTAGGTTTTATAAAAATGGTGGAGTTTCACTATTACATTATTTAACCTTACAATTAAATATATTATATATAAGTGGAAATAACATCAAAATTTTAACATTCCGATGAGAAAATACATCCTTATTTACAATATATATTTAACTAGTCAATTTTAAAGAACAAGATGAATTCTAATTAAATACGAGCATACATCATATAATCAATAGAATTATTCTCCAAAAGAAAAGAAGCCCAAGGTTTTTTAACAAGGTGCCCGATGCCAAACAATTCTAAAGAACATTTCTTCACCATTGAGCCAACTATAACATTCATACATAATTTTATAAAGTTATAAAGCATACATTTACATTAAGCATGTACAAATATACACCATACAAAACTGGCATTTACTCCAAATATACAAGAGCAACTTATCTCATATGATGATACTCTTCCAACATTCATGTGTTTGAACAAATATAAGTGGAAACCAGATAATTATAAAGAACATTTACTTACCATTAAGCCAACTATGACATCTATACATAATTTAATAAAGTTTACATTTACATTAAGCATGTACAAATACACACCATACATGACTAGCATTTGTTCCAAATAGAGAAAAAGAACTTATCTCATATGATGAGACTCTTCCAATGTTCGTGTGTTTGAACAAATTTTAGTTGAAATGATATGAATTTGATTCGAAAGGTCAAACTCTTCCAACATTCTATGCAACAATATTTTGTATAGAGACCTGTTTGATGCACTCAGATTAGGGAGTAGTGAAAATAAGGTCTGGTTAAAGACACTTAAGTTCGGCTATCCACTATATCTTTGAGAGATCAATGCTGAGACACACTATACGGCCTGCAAAGAACATTTTTAGCACTTAGGTTGAATTTGGACATACAAAAGGAAGTTGACATTCACAGTTGCATATTACACAAACACAAAACACTAAATGCAGATTAGCAAAATGATTGCAAAATGCTCTATTTGCTACTCCAGGAGGTGTCAAATATAATTTTGGTAGAGTCTAGTTGTACCAACGTGAGGGATGCAAAATAATAGCTTAAAGGCTATATTTATAGCAGAAGGGGAGCAAGAGAGAAGGATTTTTGGTGCTCAAAAGGGGAAACAGGCGAGTTCAAATCTATTTGAAAAGATATTACAATAACTTCCACCAATCAAGCCCCATCAAGCACCCTTGATTGATCTTGCTATGCCAAGGCACTCCAGTTTGTTGTTAATGATGCTCCATGGCGGCCATAATGACATGATCAAGTCATTTTCATGCATTTTCCTCATGCAAAACCATTCATGACTGCTCTTTGATGCATGCCAAGGAGAGGGAGGGGTCATTTTCATGCAGTTACCCTTGGCGACCGTCGTTGAGGTCTATGTGTTTGCCTCTGCAGGTGTCCAATGATGCCATCCAATCCCAAAAAATCCACTCCTGGCTCCAACTGAAATGTGTTTGAGTTCGGCTCCATCATGCTTGCTTGCCTTAGTCAAAAATTGACTCTTTGACCTTTGCCTAAGTCACTTGGCTTGCCTTCGTTCTGATTAGTCATTGAGAACTAGCTCAGATTGTTGATCCCATGACTCATCTCACTCCATTGGATCTTCTTGTGCACGGATACCCGTGAGCTATCGATCTTCTGCCTGGGTTCATGCACTTATGCCACTTGTTGATCACGCCTTTGCACTCAAGGTTCATTGACTCTTTGACTTGCTCACGTACCATTGATCTTGAATCCATGATTGAACACATGTCATTGATCTCCCTGGGCCCATTATCCTGTCTTTACCCACTCACTGTTAGATTTGATCCAGGTACCCAAGATTTGAACACTTGTCAAGCTTGCACTTAGTCAGGGACCCTTTTGACGATTTTTGAATGCCAATGGCTATTTTGTGAAGCTTAACCTTGACGTCTACATGAACATCCAAGGATTTGCAAATCCAAACTACTAATTTGAACTTGATATTCATGCACCTATCTGGATCACAAATTCTACGGGCTATTTGTTTTAGACATTTTGTTGGACAATTCCTTCGGGTTTTGAAAAATACCCTTTTCAAAAGAAAATTACCCTTCAAAAACCTTGAAGTGGACCGTTTCCCCGAGAGATATATCCTTTGGAATTTTTGCACTAGACCATTTCTTTCGAACTTTGTGCGGAGCACTTTCTCCGAAGGAAATTGCTTGCTTTGTCTTTGCCCTTGAGTAATTCTTTTAGACAAAGCATCCAAAAGAATTCATGTCTTTGAGATCTCTACTTTGGACAAAAAGTCTGAAGGAATCCATGACTTGGTCCTTTGCCTCGAGAAAAAAGTTTTGAAAGAAAATTGCCTTCGGAGAAATTGTCCCAAACAATTTTTTTGAAGGAAATGTGCCCTTAGAAATGTCCTTCGGCTTTTTTGACATAGCCCTTTGGAACTTTGGAATGGTCCTTCAAAAACCTTGAAAAGTGCCCCCCCAAAACTTTGACTTGGTCCTCCTCGCTATAGAAAGATCATTCGAAGAAAATGTAGAGGACATTTCCCCAAGAAAACTAACCCTTCAGACTCTGACTTGGTCATTTTCCCGAAAGAAAAGGTTCTTCGGAAGAACTGTACCGAAACTTTTGGCAAAGAAAAGCACCCTTCGGAGAAAATGTAATGGACCATTTTCTTGTAGAAGTGTCATTCAGGAAAATTGTGCAGATAATTTTGCCGAAGGAAATCCGACACTTAGCTTTGAGAAATATCCTTTGGAACTTTGAAGTGGACCATTTCCTCAAGAAAAGACCCTTTAGGGGAATTGTTTGAGGCACTTTGATTACAAAAAGACCTTTAGAGATTTCTTTTTTGGACCAATCTCATTGAAGACTTACCTTTCAGAACCTTTGAAAAGTGCCCCTCGAAGAAATGACCCTTCGGAGAAATTGTTTTAGACAAAATGTTCGAAACAATTCCTGACACTTTAAGTAAAAACCCCGAAACAAAAATTCGAAAGAATTCTTCTCGAACGAATTCCAACACTTAACACTTTTGCTTTGGAACACTTTTCCCACAGAGGAAATATGCCTTTGGAAAAATTGTTGCAGAACAATTTTCTCGAAAGATATAACACTTAGCCAAAAAAAGAGGTGAAACAATTCTCGAAAGAATTAACCCTTGTACTTTTGATGTGGGCTTTGTGGTGGAACCCTTCCTCCAAAGGAAATCCAAATGCCATACTTAGCCAAAGGTGAACAAATTTCTAAGTATAAACTTAGGCAAAAGTTGAAATAGTGTAAATAGGCAAAGCTGGACTTGTCCCTGCAACCACTCGATACCATAAAAACCTGCCCTGGATCCCTTCACTTGCGACATTGAACCTACTTCAAAACCCCCTGATCCGTTCATCGATTGTTGGGACCCTGCTCATCTGTTCAAACCAAGCAGAAGCTTGGTATGTGGGCCAAAAGGGCCAACATGAACAAAATGGTGCAAGGCAGTGCAGTGCAATGCAATGCACCCATTGCTGAAGTGAGTTGTAATGATCAAAGCTAGATTAATACGATAATAGAGCCAATGGATAATATTGTGACTTGGGCATAAAACATATGTTCTTAGTAGTGATTATTCTGCATTCTTGTCCCTCCGGTACCTAGGAAACATTTATAGTTATAAGAATATATAGACTTACGGTTTTTATCTTTCTATTGGACCATTAACTATGTTTGACATGAAGTTTAGAATCAAAATTGAAAGATTGCCTTCTGAACAGATGGAATACTGAAAATGATTTATTTAACAGATCCAAGGAAAGCTCAAGGAATTGGTAAGCCCCATGGTTAATGCATGTCTTACTCTGTGTCTCACCCACCTAAGTAAATCTATTAATTTGTTAGAATCTCCTCTAGCTTATGTTTCTACTTGATCAGGATGCTGGTTTGGGAAGATGGGTTTTGCGACTTCAATTGTGGCTTATAACCTGGACTGTTTTTCAAGATGTCCCATGAGGCCTCCAACTATGGAGGGGTGATTATTTTCTACATTTTCTCCATTATCATGCACTTAGAATAAGAAATCAAAATTCATCATACATTTCGGTTGATTTATTAGTCTTTAAAGTGGTAAAGGGCTTCTCTTTGAACACCTACTTGATTGTTTACTTTACAAAAATCAGAAACAACGCATTGCTCTTTTTATTTAAAGAAAGCAATAGCACATCTTGTTACAAGATGTGCATTAATTTTACAGGTGTGTGTTACTAATTGCTAGGATAAAGCGACACATTTAAAATGCATTGTTTTTAGTGGTGTGTTCTCAATGCTAGGATAGAGGGAAACACATTTAAATATCTAACTCAAACATTTAAGTATCTAACTCCAACATATAAGTATCCAACTCACATTTATGTTTTGAACTCCAGTGGGGGCAATAAATATAATTTATATATTCAAATGGGAGAATCCATAACAATAGTTTGAAAACAAAAGAAAATTTTAGTGATCGAGAATTCTGTATCAACCATTTTCGCATTGTGGGTATACAATATAATGGGAAAAATAGCAGCCAACTGGAGCCATAAATGGATCTACAGAGACCTACTGGTCCATCCTAAAATCAACTTTTTAAAAATTTCTGCATGTTCTGTAAGTTTTTATTTGCTATAAAAAAATGTTTTGATCCTTGCATCCCAACCTTTTGATTTATGTTTAGTAACATAATTTTACTCTCGACATAATAGCATTCATGAACATGGGAGGCTCAAATCCATTCAGGCATCCAGGTAAATCATATGTGAGATTCAGGCATCCAGGTAAATCATATGTGAGATTCAGGCATCCGAGAAAATCATATGTGAGTTTCAGTCACAATCACAGTGATGTGAGCAATGAGCAATGACTACAAAATCTGAAAATTTCTTAAACTAATTTTTAAGTTCTCAATGCTAGGATAGAGGGAAACACATTTAAATATCTAACTCAAACATTTAAGTATCTAACTTCAACATATAAGTATCCAACTCACATTTATGTTTTGAACTCCAGTGGGGGCAATAAATATAATTTATATATTCAAATGGGAGAATCCATAACAATAGTTTGAAAACAAAAGAAAATTTTAGTGATCGAGATTTCTGTATCAACCATTTTCGCATTGTGGGTATACAATATAATGGGAAAAATGGCAGCCAACCGGAGCCATAAATGGATCTACAGAGACCAACTGGTCCATCCTAAAATCAACTTTTTAAAAATTTCTGCGTGTTCTGTAAGTTTTTATTTGCTATAAAACAATATTTTGATCCTTCCATCCCAACCTTTTGATTTATGTTAAGTAAAATAATTTTACTCTCGACATAATAGCATTCATGAACATGGGAGGCTCAAATCCATTCAGGCATCCAGGTAAATCATATGTGAGATTCAGGCATCCGGGAAAATCATATGTGAGTTTCAGTCACAATCACAGTGATGTGAGTAATGAGCAATGACTAAAAAATCTGAAAATTTCTTCAACTAATTTTTAAGGCATAAAAAAAACAATGAGACACAATGTTTCAAGATGATACCAACGGTATTTGGCATTTAAATCAACACATCAGAATACACTTGTTACTTGTGAGATTCAGTCATAATCACAGTTATGCGACCGATGATCAATGACTAAAAAATCTAAAAATTCCTCCATCTAATATTTAAGGCATAAAAAACAAACAATTACACACAATGTTTCAAAGATGATCCCAACAGTGTTTGGCACACCCAGTCAAGATTTGCTATCCAAATCAGAATCAGTCACAGTCACACTTTCAGTGACACTTTGATGTTCTGCATTTTAATTTTTTTCTTTCGCACTCCACAACTTGATGCACCATGTGTGCTCTGCATTTTTCTTTCTTTATTTTGCACTCCACAACTCGATGCGCCATGTTTACAGCATGCATAAAGATACCACGCCCATGATTTTCAGAACCAAGTCGAAGATTTTTGGATGTTGTTTCTATTGACTTTGCTAGAGCATACCCTGAAAATTGCAAAATATTAGTGGCAATCTAGCAAAAATTAGAATAGTTTTTACATTAATTGCTAATTTGAAATAACATTTACCGGAAGTTTCTATTGACTTTGCTAGAGCATACCCTGAAAATTACAAAATATTAGTGTCAATCTAACAAAAATTAGAATAGTTTTTACATTAATTACTAATTTGAAATAATATTTACCGGAAGTTTATATTGACTTTGCTAGAGAATACCCTGAAAATTGCAAAATATTAGTGGTAATCTAACAAAAATTAGAATATTACATTAATTGCTAATTTGAAATAACATTTATCAAAAAATGCGATCGAGCTGCATGTGCTGATCCACCCCAATTATCCATGGTTGATGTGCACACACCTGTATCAAAAATATTTATAATATCAACAAAAACATCAACTAAAACCACAATTACATAGTCAACTAATCGATGACCTCAAGCTCGCCTATTTCTATGAATAAACAAGGGCTTCAATTTTGTACTTCATAAGGCATGGAAAAATCTAAATTACTAAGTTCTCCCTTGTTCTTAGTTTCAGTCTCGTAGAGACAAGTTAAATTTAATTTAAAGATGTTTTGTTAGAGATACAGTGTAAGTGGGAGTGTTTGGTTAAGAGTTATGCAAAGTAAATTAAGTGCACACCATGCCCTCTTCCTGTTCCTGTCAATTATATTCTTCTAGTGTTTTTGGTGATTTACAATTTGTTATGATATTCAATTTGCAATTATTTGTCTTCAGCAACTTGGCGAGTTGCCTTGGATGGTTGGAGTCTTGTCTGTGTTGTCTATGGCTATGGTAGGCTACTTGGTATCAAAAAATTCAAAAAGTGTCAGACAATCGGGAAACCGGGTACCTTGGATGGTTGGAGTCTTGTCTATGGTTGTCTATGGTAGGCTACTTGGTATCAAAATGTCTATGGTAGGCTATTTAGTATCAAAAAATTCAAAAAGTCTCAGACAACCGGGATGAATGTGGACAACGGGGACAACCGGGATGAATGTGGACAACCGGGACAATCGGGATGAATGTGTGGATCATTTTAAAAGACATGTCTAAGGGAAGAAAAGAAATTGAAAAATGCCTCAGATGTGTCTTCTCGGATTCTTGCCTTGGAGAGCTATAGTAATGTGTCGGACAACCGGGACAACTGGGATGAATGCGTGGATCATTTTATAAGATATGTGCCGAGTTTGGGTGCTAAGCCTGGGTTTGGTTGTTATGGGTTTGCTTATTATGATAATATTTGCTGTAGGAAATATTCTGGCTGCTGAGTCTGGGTTTGGTTGTTATGGGTTTGCTTATTATGATAATATTTGCTTCAGGAAATATTACGACTGTTGAGTTTTGGGTTTGGTTGTTATGGATTTGCTTATTATGACAATATTTGCTTCGGTTGTTGAGTCTGGGTTTGGTTGTTATGGGTTTGCTTATTATGACAATATTTGCTTCGGCTGCTGAGTCTGGGTTTGGTTGTTATGGGTTTGCTTATTATGATAATATTTGCTTCAGGAAATATTGCGACTGCTGAGTCTGGGTTTGGTTGTTATGGGTTTGCTTATTATGACAATATTTGCTTCAGCTGCTGAGTCTGGGTTTGGTTGTTATGGGTTTGCTTATTATGATAATATTTGCTTCAGAAAAGATTACGACTGCTGAGTCTGGGTTTGGTTGTTATGGGTTTGCTTATTATGACAATATTTGCTTCGGCTGTTGAGTCTGGGTTTGGTTGTTAAAGGTTTGCTTATTATAATAATATTTGCTTCGGCTGCTGAGTCTGGGTTGATAGTTATGGGTTTGCTTATTATATAATATTTGCTTCAGGAAATATTACTGTTGAAGAAGAGAAAATTGAGAACTATATCCTTCATTAACTCTACAGGAATTTAATAATTCTTTCTAGGGCAATGCAAATCCAAACAAACAACTGTGTGAACCTTGAGACAAACAATTGAAACTGTTTAGAAAACATAAATACTATTGTATAACGAATTGAAAATACACGATTAAAAAAACAGAAATACCATTGAAAAACGGAAGAACACATTTTACTCATCTTGATAGAGAGAGCATCACATTTTACTCATCTTGATAGAAAGAGCAAGGATGATAAAATTTTATTCTCTGAGTCTTTGCTTGGTATGATAATATTTGCTTAAGGAAATAAGGAAATGAGGAAATATTATGGCTGCAGAATAAAAATTGAAGAATTATATCCTTCAATAACTCTACATGAATTTAATAATTCTTGCCAGAGCAATGCAAATCCAAAATAACAGAAATACTGTTGTATAACGAATTGAAAACACAGAGGGCTAGGGTTAAAAAAACAAAAATACTATTGAAAAAGGTACTGGTTAGGGTTAAAATAACAGAAATACTATTGTTTAATGAATTGAAAACAGAGGGTTAGGGTTAAAAAAGGGAAGAACACATTTTACTCACCTTGCCGGAAATCTCCTCAATAAATTACGAAATCTCAACAAGGTTTCAGCGAAGAAATTTTGGTTTGGCGCGTGTTATGCTAAGATAAATCTTTTATTAAGGGAACGGCCAATCAAATTTCACCACGATTT
Source organism: Torreya grandis (assembly GCA_037957365.1). Lineage (NCBI taxonomy): Eukaryota > Viridiplantae > Streptophyta > Pinopsida > Cupressales > Taxaceae > Torreya > Torreya grandis. The sequence continues at coordinate 5,635,968 of JARHVA010000354.1, forward strand.
TGCTCACAACCATCGATGGTCGAACGAACAAGGAATTAAAAAAGTGTCGCTCTTTTTCTGTAATCTATCATTTTCAGAGGACTAAGATCTTGTCAAAACAGAGTCGGAATCTACCACCCTCCAGATCTACAACATCTGCAGATGGAAGAAGCCCTAAACATAACTCTGGAGATTGCTCCACATCATTGTTTGCATGTGAATTCTTTTCCGAATAAAAGAGCTCTCTTGAAAAAACTACGATAAACATTTTCTCCAACTCTACAAAGCATAAATGTTGAGCAAAAGATCGAGTACATTCAGTCAAAGGTGACATGTAATGAATGTTTAAGGCGATTAAATTAATTTCCTTGCAAAGTGTGAAATTTAAGGAACGTTGTGGATACTGATGTAGAAAGGAGAAGTGTTCAATTCTTTATTTGTTTGTTTGGAAAAATAAGATTGAAACAGATTTATTTGTTTGATGTTTTGTTGTTCATATGTGATTGGTGGTTAAAGGCAAAATAATATAAAAGTAATGACATTACTATATAATATTAATATTAATATATTAATACTAATATATTATATATATAATAATATATATTTTTGAAAAGTTAATAAGGGTTAAAAGGGTTCCTTTTTTTATAAAAGATTACAAATAAAAAATTATCAGATTTATTACAATAGATATGAAACATGGATCAAAGACATCATATTTCTGGAAAATGGTAAGCAATAAATCAAAAACATTTACTTTAAAACTTTACAAATAACTCTTTTTTAAGCTACCTACTAGTAAGAGCATACCTTCAACCTTTAGCAGAGACATTATCACGTTGAAAAGATCTAAACACACCAAAACCCCTGATGCCCCAACTAAGACTCCAAAATTTTATTCAAGCCATGTTAAACCTTTGTCTCTACTCCAAATGGCTCAATCTAGCACTTTTAGATTTTTGATTCCATACTAACCTAGATGGTCCAAAAATAATATACCATAAGAGGCCTAACTCATTAGGGGCATTTCAACCCCTAACAACCAGGGGAAGCATTCAATGAGAGGAAAAGGGAGTTTCCACCCCACAATTCTAAAAAAAGGGAGTTACCACCCCACACTTCTCAGAAGAGAAAAAAGAGTTGATAATCTTTTGAGTTCCTGCTTCAACCTCACCCAAAGCTTTTTCACTCTTGGATTTTTGACCTCTCTTTGGTTTCTTCCCATAATTGGCTTCTTTTATAATGAAGGGAAAATGTTTCACTTGAAAACATCTCGCCATTATTTGTCGACCTGGAACTTAGATCAAGGTGATTCTCCAATCGAAAAACTTTTTTATGGTTCCTGGCCGAACTCTTCCCCTCTCCTATATGCTTTCAAATTTGTATCTAAGGAACACCATCATTGAACATGCCGAGGGGAGGCCCCTAGGATATCAAGGAGTATTCACTACTTGAAAAACTCTCTATAGCTGTGAGAAATATTAAGGGCATTAATACACCCATTAAAAATTAGGGCACTTGCCCCTACGTCCTCCCCTGGCCTAGACATCTTCTCTATGTGCATCTGCAGAGAGTCTCTTTGCTTGTTCTTCACAAGGAATCCATTGCACAATCCTTGATTATGATCCTTTGTAATGTTGAATGAAACCTATGCACTTTCTAATCTCCCATCACCACATTCACACCCGATCATGTTCCTAATCACAACCATTTTAAATATTTTCCCATAATATTTGTAATATATATATATATATATATATATATATATATTATTGTATTACCTTTTTTTTAATAGATGAATGAGTTGAATGGGTCCCTTGCCCATGCATACAGAGAAGTGATATAAAAAAACTAGCATTACCAATGGTGATAATTGAATTGGGCCAAAAAGAGGCATAGAAATGAACCAAAATTCCATTACTATAATGGTAATACAGGTTATTATAGATTACCAAAAACCACCCCCTCCTACCTACAACTAGAGTTAGGACAAAACATACATTTAGGTCTTTTCCCTAAACATGACTCTATTCATCTATACATCAAACTCGGGCTAGACTGGATCCCATACCAATCAAATACAAAACAAGAGTAGAGATCATTGTTCACCACCCAAACGCCTCTATGAGCCCCACTTGGTGTGCCAGAACCACAAAGAATTCAACAATGTTTGCAACCTGGTCCTTATCCTGCACCAAGCCCAACAAATTACTTACAAATAGCTTAGTTAGGGATGAATTTACTGAGTTCTTTTGACATTTTTGGCCAACAGCTATGTCCCAATGACTTCTAATATTTCCTTCAAAACACCCTCAAATTTAGCCTAAAACGCATGATTCAAATGGGCCTTTGATACAAACCCATCAAAGGCCATTTCTCTCAACTTACGTTTATAATGTATAGTCAACAATGCTATGGCTTCCACAACTAAGTGCACATGTAAAACCATCAAGTCTAGGCACACCATCCCCCAAGAAACCAACAGTTAGAAAGTGAAATGAGGGAGTTTGCCATACCTAATGCCAATTTAAAAAATTTGCACAAGCCAAACATACCAACTGAGGGAGAAATGATGACTCCAACATTATTATGACACTTGTTGGAATTATGAAAAGACAACCTAAATTAGAACAGGGAGAGGCCACTTTAGTACCCATCCCCCACAAGGCAAATCTACCCATTCAATTCCACTTATATATTGACAAGCTTCACTCCTCAACAATCCTTCCAAGCCTCCTGATAGTTGTCTACGTAGAAATCCTCCCTTTGATCAATTCCTATATTATCCAAATAGTTCACCACTTTGTTTGATTCATGAAAACAATGAGAGCATTCACACTCATCTAGCTAATTGAGGCTCTCCCAAAATCTCACCATGATATTATTTGAATGCCATGCCTGAGCACCCCTATTCTTGAGAGATGAGATAATGACCATAAAATTGCCTTGGATCTCCATCCTTCCTATCCTGAAATGAAGGGCAAGCTCCACACCAATCACTAAATCCTATATTTATGCTTCATTATTAGTTTCATGACATTGCTCTAATGAGTTACCCACCACAATATTTTATAACACATCCCACTCCAAAAGCTCTTGGTTTTCTATGGGATGCTCCATCAAAATTCAATTTAAACCAGCCAACTTTGGGGGGTGGGCTCCCAAGCAGCCTCTCTTCTACCTTTCTTCATTTTTTCTTTCGACCCATTAATAGGGGGGATGAGAATCAATTTTCATTTACTACTCATTTGCATATCCCATCCTGTCATATTAGCATTTAAGTGTCTAGCATGAGAAGACACCACCTCTAAAATCAATCTTTCTATCTCATTTATAGTTGAGAACAAAGAGCCTTCATTTCCTTCAAAGATTTGTTGATTCCTTTCTTTCCAAATGGTCCAAATTAAGATTGCCAAACTTATTTTCCAAAGTTAATTGAGCGTGTTTTTGATATCACCCAAAGGCCAAGAGGCAAAAGTAGCATCAAGGGAAGGAGGCCAAGCCCATTCCCAATCCAATCTCCTCCATAACCATGACCATCAACAAGAAGTGAACTAGCATTCAAACAACAAGTGGTTTGTTTATTCCTCATCTTTATTGCATAAGGATAACCAAGAAGGCCACTCAAAACCTATTCTCTTAAGCCTATCTTGAGTCATAATCTTACTATGCACCACTAACCAGGCAAAGGCTTCAACTTTTTGGAGTTTGAACTTGTTATAGCAAAGAGGTAAATCACCCAATTCAATTATAATTCTGAATGATCATCCATTTGGTAACCCAACTTGATAGATTATAAGCCTATTTTCCCCCACCCAATGCAAATAATACTCTTGCAAGTTCATAAAGACTTTCTGTGAAGCCAAGAAGTCAAACAATTTGGCCTTGTGCTTTAGGGAAAAGGGCAATTATACAAAGAACACCATTTATAACTCCCAACAAATTTTATCTCCTAAGACTTGAAGTAGTCAGCTAATTTGGATCCCCATAACACCTCTAGATTAGACCTTACCTCCACCAAGATCAGGTACTCCACCAGTGGGCTATGACCATTCCAATAATCCTGCCAAAAATCCATTTTTTGTCTATTGTTTATCATCCATGAAACATGCTAAAAAATGAGAACCTACTTTTAAGAATGAATTTCCACATGTGATAAACATGTAGATGGTCCACCATAGAGATAATGTTGTTGGGCTCATCTGATCCTAGATACGTCTTTTTGAGAAATTGGCACCATAGTGCCTCAGGCTGAGATACCATCAACCAAACCAATTTAGTGCCCATCACTAGGTTATACAACTACAAATTCTTAACCCCCAATTTCCATTCCTTTTTATTTTTACACATCCATTCCCATTTGATCAGAGTATTTTTTTTGGCCTATGCCAAACCTTGCCAAAGAAAAAATTTCATGATTTGATTCAAAGTTTTGAAAACATTCACCAGTGGTTATAAAACAAAGAAGCAGTAGGTGGGAAGGGCACTCAGGACCGACTTAAGGAGGTAAGATAGAAATTAAAGGAGAACCACCTACCACACTAAGAGTTTAACCACATCTTAAAGCTATTGATTAGTTCAGACCAAGGAGAGATATTTACAACACTCAAGAATAATGGAACACCCAAGTATTTATTGGGAAGTTTACTGATGTTAAATCCAAGAATCTCTATAATTTTAGCTTGAGTTTGAGGGTTACGGTTCATAAAATAGATTTTTGATTTCAAAACACTTACCAATTGACCCAAAGCACACTGATACTTCTCAAGGTGAGCTTGAAATCCTTCGCCTCCTTTATTGAAGCTTGGTTGAAGAGGAATGTGTCATCCATGAACTGATGGTGAGTCAAAGACTCCAAAGAATCAACCACCCTAATGCCTTGAATTCTACCCATCCTTCGATCAGTGCCAATCACCCTACCTAAAGCTTCAACCATCAAAATGACATCCATTCACCTTGCCTTAGCCCCCTAGACACTCTGAAGTATCCAAAGAGACATCCATTCACCAAGATTGAGAACTTAGGCAACCCTGATACATAGCCAAAGATCCACTCACACCACTCATTACACATACCATTTTTTTCCAGAACCTTGATCAAGCAACACCAATTCACCCTATCATATGCCTTACCAATATCTAACTTCACAAGCATTCCTTATTGATGATTATGTGAAAGATAATGAATAATTTTGTGAGTAATGATTATACCTTCCTAGATGTTTCTACCAGGAACAAACCCAACTTATTCAACCAAAATATCCTGATCTAAGAAAGGTTTAAGGTAGGTGGGTATGGATTTGGATATGATATTATATATCTAATTGCACATAGAGATAGGGAGGTAATCACCTCACCTTTTAGAATGAGAGCCACAAAAGTTGCATTCATTTCAACTATCACCACGCTTTTCATCTTTGATTCTTCCACCATATTCTAGACATCCTTTCCAAAAATATCCTATAATGATTAAAATAAGAGGGCCATTAACCCATTTAGACATAGGGTTTTTTCCTTCCTGAAAGAGAAAAAAAGCCACATGAATTTCCTCCAGGCTAAAAGAAGAAGTTCAAAACCACATTTTGGGACCTAAAAAAGTTGCTTGGGATGAAGGACACAAAATCCTTTTAAGCCCCCAGATTAGAAGCTTCCTCACCATTCAAGATATTACTAAATAGGACCTTTGACTCATGCCTTATCATAGAGATATAATCTAGAATCAAACCATCACTAGATTTTATACTGTTGATTTGGGATAAACTCCATTTGGCTTGGGTGTTGGCATGGAAAAATACATAATTCTTATCCCCCTCTTGGAGCCAATTAATCCTAGATTTATGTTTTCAAAATATCTCCTCATGGTGCAAAAACTCTTTATACTCCTGGAGAAAAGATCGTTCTACTTCAAAATTTGGCACATCCATCTTGACCATCATAACAACTTCATTCAAGACCCCCAACTCAGCCTTGAATCTAATCTTTTCCCAAAGATATTTTTAAAATGAGTATCATTTGACTCCTTGAGATGACAATTAATAAATTATAGTTTTTTGACCATCTGAAACATAAGCATTCCCTGCTACACTAGCCAGCCTTCCCACCAGAGTTTCATCAAAGGTTAGAGAGAGGGATCTCAAAGCCACATCTTTTCAAATTTGAAGGGACACTGCTTCGATAGAGGATCCAACCATACCTTAAAGCTAAATGAGAAATGGTCTAAACTTGAGAAAGGGATAATAGTGATTTCAAAGAGCTAGTCCTAAGTCAACCAATTCTCAGAGACTAGGAATCTATCCAACCATTCATCTATATTATTGAAACCTGATCTTTTATTTTTTCATGAAAAACTCTCCAATTTTGGTTTTAAATCCAATAGTGAGTTTATTTCCACAAGACAACAAAATTTTAATTGAGATTAAGAATGATACTAAACACCCCTTGATTTTTCAAAATAACTAAGAATCAAGCTGAAATCACCACTCAAAACAACTTTCTAAAGGGACAAGATGTCTAGAATTTTGGACAAGGCTTGACATAATTTCTCCTTGAGGGAAGGGGCATTGGGCCCATAGATATTGAATGAATGAAAATTCATATCACATGAGAAAATAGAAATTTGACAAACCTTCCAAAATGAACTTGAATTAAAAACCTCCACTTGAACAAAGAACGGGGACCAAAACACTGCCAAACCCCCAAAGGCTCCAATACATTCATTACTTGACACATCCACCAATTGCCACCTCTAGATAATATACCTTTCGCTTCCACCAATCCCAACTTTATTTCTTTAATTATTAGCACATCAAGGGATTTAAAACTAAGTAGATGCTTGAGTAAGTACCTTTTTTTAGGGGCATTTAAGCCCCTCACATTTTAGGAGATAATCTTCATAGATCTAGATGAGGGACTTGTACCCCTCACTTACAAAAATCCACAAAGGACTGAACGGTCCCCTGCCTCCTGTCAAAAACATTCATCGTAACTTTGTCTTTATATGACTGGCTTCCCTTCTTATTGACTTCCCCCAATTAGGGTAAGAAATAACACACTAAGAATGAGAGATATAAATATTAGTCTATGAATTTAGCTCCTCCTCTAAGTCATATTATTCCTCACTCTATATCTCCCCTTCAGAAAGATCCACACTTTCCACCAAATTCAACTCCCTTGCACCATCCATCTGAACCCTATTGCTAGACACTAGCAATGACTCTTTCAATAGAGATTGAATAACTGAGGTTTTGAATGAGATTTATTTATACCCCTTTAACATTGAAACTAGAGAGAGCACATTCCCTTTATCTAATTTATGAAGTAAAGAAACTATTTCAACAATGTTAGGCCACTTATATTGACTTGATCTACCATTTAAATATGAAAGTGAACACAGAAGTGGGGCACCACCTTTCAAATGCTATTGTAAGACTAAAGACAAGGAAGGAGGGGATGATGAGTAGGGAACAACCACCAAACCAATCATAGCACCAATGATCACTTCCTTTTACCAATGGAGCCTACCCCACTAGAGGGAGACTTGAGGTTTCTTTCCACACAGGGTCGACCACCATATTCTTTAAAAGAGAGATATACTGTTCCTTATAAAATTTCTTAGAATTACCAGGATTGTGACACTTGAATCATCAAAAAGGAATACTTTCCATGTCCATCAACTATTTCCAAGACCTCCCATAGGATCCAACTAAAATACTTTCCAAAATTTCTTGGTCCAAGTCCAAGAAAACTCTAACCCTCACATAAGTTACATACTCGCCTTCCGTAGTAGCAAGGTCAAACTCAATAAAATCCCCAACTAGTCCACCCAAGGCCTATAAATAATCCTTGTTCCAATATTCTAGAGGTAGGTCATAAAACCTAACCCAAATTGATAACCTTCCATTACCTGAAGCCAAAAAATCAAAGTTAGGGTTCAAGATTTGAAGCCACAGCCCTAGACCTCACTTCAACTAGAAAGGTAGTTTTAAAAGCTTTCCATACAGGCCACTAAATGGAAAATCACCACAAAAAATCCCTTCAGGAGAAATTTGACCATAGTTTCATTCCCATAATTAGATTTCACCCACTCTTCAATCTCCCTAGTGGTTGGCCATCTTCCAATGCACTTGATATAAGAATATTCTCCTCAAAATCCTTTATCTAGAGGGAAAAATCCTCAGACTCCCAAACTAGCTCTGGGACTCCCCTAACCTTCAAAACTTCTCTAGGAATCCTAGTTGTGTTCTCATGAGGGAGCCCAAGCATAGGGTTATTTCCCTTCTCCTCTTGGCTCTACATTGCCCCAAGGGGAACCCTGTTTTCCCTAGTCATCGGGGAATCACTACCCTCAACCTTAAGATTAGGGTTACAATTTTCCTACTCCTCCCAAACCTCATCTTCCCTAGTTTCCTCATCCTGGAAGATGGATTCACAAGTTTTGAAACCCAAATGCTCCTTTTCTCACCTTATTTCCTCATCCACTATGTGAGACTTCTCCTTAGTAGACACCTGTCTTTGCTAGTGTTCCTTGAGTTATGCCTTTGCCAATCATTCAATCATTGATTTGCCTACTTCTGTGCTCATGATCACACCATTTTTTGTATATATGCCACTATTTTAGGTTAAAATAAAATTTTGGTGTTGAAGGATGCTAAGGAATTCATCAATAAATTTATATTTATTATTGTATTTTTTTAGATCGGTATCGAGGCTTCACAGGTCCCCTTCCCAAAAACATAGAGGCAACAAAAAACCATATGACCTGGATTGATAATAAAATTATCAAGGCATATAACCAGTAATAAAATCCTAACTTTATATAACCAAAGTTTTTGTTATATATACCATCTAATATATAGTTAACCAACTGCAAATAGTAAAGAACCAAAACTGAAAACTAGCCAAAAAAATAAAAAAGAACCTACTACATAACAAGCCTACTTTTAGTCAGGTATTATTAACTCAATCTCCTTCCCAACACTATCAAACTTCAGACCTATTTTTTCATCCTTGATTTCTTCTATGATAGAGGAAATTTGACCATTTGAACTTGTGAATACTCCCCCTAATTCGAACTAACCAATTTCAATTATTTAGTAGACAACGGGGATGCAGTATCCATAGACTTTAAAAAATCAACTTTCTCTTTTGATTCCCTATAATTTTGACACTTTCATCTATTCTAGGCACCATAGAGGTGCCTAAAAAAGGCCTCTCGCAACACCACGTGCTAACCCTTTTAATGTCTTCAGTCTTCCTAGAGTCCTTTGTTGAGCTCACCACACTTCTAGCTATAGAATGGGCATAAAAAAATATTGCACGTAGGGAATAGCTAATCCCTTGGAATCCTCCTTCCCACCCACCATTGAATAATCTTCTTTGACCTCTTGAGCAAATCAAATCAAAGAAATAAACCTTTCTTCAAAAATGTGAAACATAGATAAAGGAACAAAGCCTAGATCATCCTTCATAGAAAATGACAATTCCCAAAATGGACCTAATGGCAGAGAATCTAAAGCCAAAATTAAACCCACCCTATGTTCGAGCCAAAAAAAAACTCCACCATTTCCTTAATCTTCTCTTGCTCAAATATTACTAAACATAATTTTCTCATAAAAAGAATCACCAGCTTAGAATTTACTATCACCCTTTTACTCTCAGACAACACTTCCAAGCTCAGAATAACCTCCAAAGTATCCGCCACTTTTAGAATAGGCACCCAAAAAACATTCATTAGCCTCGTATTAGAAACACTTCCTATGAATTCCATCTCTTTGGTTTTGGCCCCTCCAAATTTCAATGGCCATCCCAATGATTCCATGAACTCTAATTCTATTTTATAGAGCCAAACCTGACAAAACATCCAAAAACCAATTCTCGAATGAGATGGCTAGAGCATAGATAATCATCCACCTAATTAATTTACATGTAATACCATAAAGGCCCCATCAAATCTACCTACTTTCCATTATTACCTTCATCATCACCTCTACCGTCACCCTATATCAAATAAATAGAAGCTCGCTAGAAAAAATAACCCCACTATCCCCTTTTTTTAATTTTTATTAAAACTCAATAAAATTAAAAATTATAGATCTACCAATTCCACCCCTGAAAAATCATGCCAACCTTCCTTGGTATTGTAAACCCTAAACACCTCCTCTTGATCAATTCCCACATTATCTAGGAAATCAACTTCTTTATTGCTTTCTTGAAAGCAATGAGAACATCTCCAATTTTGAAATTGATTCAGTTTAGGCCATATAAGAGAGAGAATGTTATCCTGTTTCTAGGATTTGGCTTTTTGTCCTGACGAGGCTTGAATAATGACTTGAGAATCCCCTTCAATTTCAATAAACAAAATACCACAATCTAAAGCTAGCCAAATCCTTGCTACTAGAGCCTAAGCTTCAGCTTCATTATTTGTTCCATCAAGTAGTTTCATTGAAATGTCTCTTATTAAAGAGCCATTACAATATTTGATAACAAACCTTGCACCTAAAGCTCCTGGGTTTCTCCTACAAGCCCCATCAAAATTTAGTTTAAACCAACTTGGTTGTGGAGGAGTCCGGACTACTCCATCTCTATTTCTCTTTTTCTTCTTATCGACTATTGACCCTTTGATGAGGGATATTTATTACTGTATTACTTATATATATTATTTTATATTTTATTATATATGAATATATTATATAATTTATCAAATTATATTAAATATTTATAGTTTATCATATATTAAAAATGCTTTATGTATACACTCTATATTAAATAACTAATAATAATTATATAATATATAAAATTAATATGATTTGATGCAATAAGTAATATATAATGCATTTTATATATAAATGTTACTAATATTAAAATAAATAATAATAAAATAAAAATACATAATAAAATATATTAGTATATTATTTAATATATGTATAAGTATATACTATAACATAAGATCTTATAGTATATTATACAATTATATATATATATATATATATATATATATATATATATATATATATATATATATATATATATATATATATATATATATATATATATAAACATAATATTATCTTATATTTTTATAACTTCAATAAATGATTTTGGGTGTGTAGGTGCAAAGAGGTGTGACATCAATGGAGGGAAATGAATTTTTGCAACAATAGAATCAAGGAGTTGATGTTCAAATGTTTACATGGGAAACAAGGTCCCATAGCTTGAAAAGGGTGTTGAATTTGGTCAATCATACCAAAAACTTGTCTAAATTGACACGTGGTGAATTATCTACATTTTAAGAAGATCTATTACATAGCTAACACCTATTTTCATTGAGATAACTCCTGTTACAATCATGTATTAGGTAATTGAAATAATTTGGTGGAAGCTATATACTACATTGATAGATGTGCCATGTCATTGAACTTTGAACATGTATTTACTTGAGCTTATTTGAATCCATCATACCCTATCATTTTCCATCACCATCACCACCCATACTCACATTTAAATATTTGTATGGCCTTGCCTTTCCCCCCCACTTCACCATTGCTCAAAATAATCATGAAACAAAATTTTTCCTTCTGACATAGTTCAATGCCATGCCATATGAAGAAACACACAGCCTCATTTTCCACCATCAACTCCACCAGAAATATCAAAATATTATTGTTTAAAATTGGATGCAAAAAATGTGAGATAGGGTTAAAAATCATGGGTTTCAAAAGAGGTACGACTTCTGATTTAAACTCTTTTACTTTAGAAACACCCGTTTTACCAAAACATAAAATTACATCCCTTTCCATGTAACTTGCATGTTTTAGGCAACTATTATTATACTCATTTTTTTGGATGCACAAAATGATGTGACAATATTTTTTGATTTTTATATTAATTTTTTAATTAAAAAATTAAATTAAAAAAAATGATGCCAAACACCTGGAGTTTAATTTTTGTGTACATGTATGTGTGAAGTGTAATGTGGGTGATGTTTTTAGTAGCCTATGTAGTTATTGGTTCCTCCCATCCTAGGATATTATATATTTCACTTGGAACAATAATCTTAATAAATAAACTAATAAAAAATAATAGTTATTTTATTAATGTTGAAGTTCATAATTTTTATATTCAATTTAAAAAAAACTTAGACCACACTAAATGTCTACAAATAAATCTATTTACCATCCTATTCACTGGAGAGTCATGATATAACCATTTTTTATTGTTATTTCACTACATTTTATTATTATTATTATTTAAATAAAAACCCAAAAGTGACGTGTTCAACATTTAATAATTGAAATAACCTTAAAAGTGAGCAATCAAGTAAGGATTTGACTCAAACAAAATAGTTAAATATTAAGTTAAAATTTAGAAGTGACAAGTGTACAAATTTCAATATTTTAAACGACCTTGAAAGCAAACAATTATTATGTGTTTTACAAGTATTAAATAGAGATATTATTTAGGATCACTTTCAACTATGAAAATTGTCAAAATTTCAATGTTGATACTACGTATTAAAAAAATACTTGATCACATGTTTATTCACTTTGTGCACATGAATGCAAATAAATAACATAATTTATCCATATGGTTATAGCATAAATTATGTGGCTATCACCACAACTTTTTGTTTGCACTATGACTTTAAGTGAAGTAATGAATCTATTAGTTTAATAAATTTTGTTTTATATCTTCCACTGATTTGCACCCTTTACCTAAAAATAAATAAAGTGGACATAGTTAAACACAAAACACTTTAATAAACTTGCCCTATTTTGATAATTTTTTTTGAATAATAAAGGGATGTGTGGAAGTTGCTTATAGGCCAAATGGTCATAAGGTAACATATTATTATATATAACAGGGACCATGGCAAACTTAGGGTTTACAAAGATTTATCTGCGTTGCCAATTTAATTAAAACTTACCTTTAGAGGGGTTATCACGTGAACTAAATCTGGAATGTATTGTGAAATTTTGATTAACTTGAGTCACAAATTGAGATAAAGATTTTTTTTGGAAATAAAAAGTATCTCAATTCTTCCCACTTCACCTAAGATTAATATCTATCCATGTGTCCCAATCCACTTTCATGAGATAATGAAGTTGCTTCGCAGCTTCATGTGACTTTGCTTTATCTTGTGCAATCCTAGTGAAATATGTGGCCTCCTCCTATTGAGTCTCTTCAATAAACTCACGAGGTCACTTTTATGTTTACACTATGACATTAAGCAAAGCCATAATTTTGTGAGGTTAATTAATTTCTCTATATATCTTTCATGGATATGCTCCCTTTACCTATAAAATTAATAAAGTGGGCATAATTAAACACAAAATACTTTAATAAACTGACCCTATTTTAAATAAATTATTAAATAATAGATGGATGTGTGGTAGTTGCTTATAGTCCACGAGGTCATGGAGTAACACATTAGGATTTCACCATGACTTTGTATTTTAAAAATAGTCTGCATGGACCCATTAGAAAAATTAAATCCAACCAAAATTCTTAGAGGTTTACAACTAATGAAGAGATGTCAAGCAATAAAATTATAACATGAAATTTTGACTTAGGTATGATTAAGATTTAAAAAAAACTAAAATCACAAGTGAGTACATGACGATTACCAAATGGTCACATATTCAAAACATAGCTTGAATTATGCAGCTTTAGAGGGGAACATAGGGTAGTCTCATAGACTCATGGAGTCATGAAGAGGTCATAGATATGTTTATTCATAGTGAGGCTTTTGCAGATCCATTATAATATCCAATTCACTTAACTTGGGGTCATTTTTTCACAATACAAATATCTTAAGTGGAAAAATTTAAATGTGAACTATTAGGCTTATGCACACATAAAAGTGACCTTTGTCATGTGGAATGATATGGCACAATATATACCTTAGCTTAGTTCCACATATAGCTTTCCCTTTGTCTTCTTATTTGTCTCTTCAATGTGACACATAGTAGATTCATATTATCTATAGGCCAATCGAGTTCATCGAATGGCTTATACTTCCAAATGACTCCAACTATTATTACACAAATACGTAGATTTATATATTTTGTTACATATTATTTAGTGTCCACACCTTTCCTTCAATTTTATCATGGCCAAATAGCCTGATGTAAGTAATATATCCTCACTTGAGCTATTAGGCTTTCGATTTACCATGTGAAATAAGAATAATACATGTGGCCACTTTTGATCTGGACATAACAAATGACTTTAAGTGAGGCAAGGAATCTATTATGTTTTTTAATTTCAATATATATATATATATATATATATATATATATATATATATATATATATATATATATATATATATATATATATATATATATGTAAGGGTTCACTCCCTTTGCATGAAAAATAAATAAAGTGTTTATAATTAAACATAAAATACTTGTTAGCCAAAATTTGGCTACCATAAATGAGGATCATTCAAAATTTTGATTTACTTGATCTTAACTTTTTTGATAGAAATTATGAAGGTCTTGTGCTAGTCATTAATTATTTAGGATGATAGGTAATGTGTTTTCTTTGGCATCTTACAAAGTCATTTAGGATGGCCTAGTTGGTAGCTGAGTCAAGTCATGTTGTCTTATCATCAAATGGTCATTCTTCATGATCTTCATTATGTGTTTAGCATTGTTTAAGGTAAGTTTGAAAAAGTTAAGATAAGTGGTAAGTCAAGTCAAAGAGGAATTATGCTCAAGGAGACAAGGTGGTAACCCTTCCAAGATAACCATGGTCCAAAGTTAACCAAATAGATTAAAGAAGCAAAACTAGTCAGTGGGCCACATTATTTTTTAAGACAATTTGGAGAGTTTAAGGTAATTTTTATAAGATTAAGGTATTTTATTACTTTAGTATTTTATTATGCATTCCAATGTTGAGATGTCACTTGCTAGTAAATAACACATATGAAGGTTTTGTCCTTAGATAAGGGATATTTTAAGTCATATAATACCTAAATGATGACATCATGATTGTATGTGTTCGTACATATTCCCCAAGGTATTATATAACTAATTTCTAACTTTGTAAGTCCTTTTGTTACTATCATTAATCATTTTCCAATGTACAAATTGTTAGGTGTGAAGTCACTATTCACAATCACTATTCATGACCACTATTCATGGTGATGTGGCATAATGGTGATGTGGATGGTTAGTGATGTGGCTAATTGGTGATGTGGTAGGGGCCCATGGAGGGGCCTTTGGTGTAATCAAGTTGATGTGATGGGAGTGGGGTGTAACACTCTATCAAGGCACATGGGTTTATCCTTGGTAGTCACATTGGGGTTGTCACATGGTGCAAAAGACAAAAGGGTTGGTGTGGGGCACATTTATAGATGTGTACAAGATTCCCATGTGTGGAGATAGATGAAAGGTGATTGTAGTACCTTTTGGACTCATGTGCTCACATGGAGAATGAAGATAATAAGATCACTATGAGTGATTGGCCTTACATGTGAGTGGGGCATAGGTTTTGGAGCCACATGGATCTGGCACATGTTCTTATCTAAAGTGAAGATTATTTTAAGAAATTTTCACATGAAGATAACACCACCACTATGGAGATCACATGACACCCAAGTGTGGTGCATTTTCTGGTGTCACTATTTCATTATCTCTCACCTCTCTCTTCTAGTTGTAAATGCATAAATATGCATGAGTTCTCTATTGTAATTCATCTTGTTATATGATCCAAGAAATATTGTGCTTGCATGATTAGAGGTTTGATCTTGGAGGCATTATTATTCTTGATTCACAACCTAAATCCTTTAGGTGTAAGCATTGAGTGCTTGGTTATAAGCATTGAAAAAGTTGTTGGAGCTATTATAAGAGAGGAATTGCTGAAGTAATTAAGTTTGGAAGCTACCATTTTTCCTATGGTTTTTTTCCTTGCATTTAGCAGGGTTTTCCATGTAATATCTATGTAATGTGTTTCCTGTTTGTCTATATGTTTTTTTAGCTTGTTTTACACATATTTAATTGCATTATAGGATATAACTTATTGATCATATCATGTAGTATCAAATCTTTTAATCCTAACACAAATGAGGAGTTTTTCAGAGAGATATAGAAAAATAAGGGAGTGAAATGTTTTGACACTTTCTTCTATGTTCATACAAGTCAGGATAAGATGAAGAGTCACCTGGTTCATCATCTTCAATAGTTCCAAAAGGCATAACAGTTAGAATATTCAAAAAAACATATTTTTAAGGTCTTTTACAGAGGGTTTATGATGGTTTTCAGGGTAAAAACTATTTAATAGGTCCCCATGGTCTTCTTAGACCCAAATCCATACACATGAAAGAGTTGTAGAACCAAACAATGTAAAAATCCACTCTATGTATCCATTAAGTTTCTTATGTCCTCTTGGTAGCCTCAAAATGGTCAACGATTTTGGATCAGTACTTAGAGGAGAGATAAATTTGGAGGCTAAGATATTAGGTATATGAGGGTACCCTAATTCACTTCCATTTTATGGCATTAGTTATCTATTCAATCCCCTTAACTTTATGCTCAATCATTAAGAAGTTAAGGGTGCAAGAAGATCTCAAACTTAGTGGGCTCATTATTCAACATTTCAAGGGCATTGTGGAACTTATTATTGAAATTGAATGAGTATGTGAGATTATTTAGGATTATCTTATCCTTATCACATCATTTCTCAACACTTACTTGGCACATGTTAGTATTAGAAGATCAAAACCTCAAGTTGAATGAATTTTAGACTTGTTGGAAGGTTACAAGCAGGGTTTTGGTTGTTTTATTTCCTCAAGTGGTCTTCAAGAAACCTGTATGCACCTATCATTCAATTATAAATATTCTAAAGTATAATAAATCAAACATAAATGACATATATCAGACTATGAGAGACTTGGACATTAGTGCTACGCAACAAGTTGCAAGTATGAAAAAGCGATCATAGGTCTGTGACATGAAAGAGAAGTGTTTGGCCTTAAAATATGAAATCCATGATTCAATAAGAGACTGAGAATAATAAAAATAACCATTGGCTATATTTCATATACTTTTCCAACTAATGGATATGTGGAAAACCTCAAAGCTCTCTTCAAAATAAGATGAAGATAGATAATGTTAACCTACAAGTTTGCAGACCTATAGGTCAACATTTGTACCTAAATGGCGGTAATGGAAGTATATATGGAATTTTAAAGTCAATTTATTATGTTATCATTTTTATAATATAACTTATATGTACCTTGAGGTCAAGTTTATCAAGTCAACTGTGAAGGAATGCATACCAAGCATGTAAACAAGTATAAGGTTAGTGTTCCTATAAAAGAGTAACACTCAAAACATCTTGGTGAAATTCAAGGCATTTAAAATATATTTAAACACTATATATTGTTATAAAATATTTATAATACACCTATGGGGTCTAAAAATTTCATTGGTCTACCCTCAAATAAGGTATTTCATGGTTGTAGGCCCATACACAAAAAAGAAGCTAGTAAAGGGCAAGCCTTGTAATGTATTTGACACTAAGAGGATTAAATAGGGTATAGAGGATATGGAAAAAGTTTTGATAAAATTAAAGACCCTTTATTTTAAGGTATAAAATAAATAATTAATCTTCTTTGATTGGAGTGTGTCTTAGACCTATTAAAGACCTAGGTGAACAATGGTCATCTTGTTTTCCATCTTGGAGAAATCAATATGGCATTATTTTCTCATCTTTATATTGGTCTAAACATGCATATTACATTAAATTTTATCCATAAATTAATTTATTTATTTTATTAAATAAGAAAATATAAAATAAGGGAACTCATAAAGTCTAGTGGAACATGAAGCCTAAAAGAAGCTATAGGCTTGTCAAAAGGCAAAGTTACGGAAAAGGGCACATGTGTGGTGATGATGAAGGAAAAACATGATAGTTTAGGCCTATTAAAGGCATGAATAAGGTTATATATAATGATCAGGTCCATTTACCTTGTCAATAGGTCCAAGAGACATGTTATAAGTGGTCTAGATGAGAGGAATATAAACCTACAGGTCTATAGACATGTAGGTTCACATTCCCAAATTCAAGAGAAGAACCTTGCATGGATATGAATTATAAGGATAAAATAAGATGTCAAATCCATAAAAATGGCATTAGAATATGTTTTAAGGGTAAAATAAGGATAAATAATGAGCAGAAGACCCATTCGTAGGCTCCAACAAATTCTAGGCCAACGAGGAATACCTTTAGTCCTGTGTGAAGAACATGAAGAAGTTAATATGTCTTAAGGGTATTTGATTAATCCATAGCCTTAGGGGATGAAGAATTTTTTTTAGAGATGTATAAAATGTTTATACTCACTACAATGAGAGGAAAGTGTGAAATCAATGTCATTAGGGTTGCTCACAAAATACTATCTCCAAACCCTAGCACTGGGATATTACATGTTATAGTGAGTCTGAGGAGTCAAAAAACTGGAATAAAAATTACCACTCTATAATTATAAGTTTTATAAGCCTAAAATATCCTTCCCATGTCATTATTTAACATTTGAAGAGGTTTTAGATCAAAACAGACAAGATAAACCTCTAAATGCACTCACACAACCTATCATGCACGAGAGGTTGTTATTTTGAGCTTAAAACTTCATGGAGGATATGCATGGGAAGTATTGTCTATTGGAGGTGTTAGTTAGGTTCTCACACTCCAATATTTCAACATTGGTTTTTCCTTAAAGGTTTTATATGCTATGAACAATCACTAAGGAAGAGGGGTAGTCAAACATATTGTTTTGCCTTAAGAAGAGCTTGAGAAGGCCTAAAATTTTACATAGAACATCCAAGAGGGAATGCATGGGATAAAAATATATTAGGTATAATTAAGGACGTATGTGCACTCAAACCTTGTGGTGTTAGTCAGGTAATTGGAGCCCTTATTTGTATGAACCATTGTTAAGAATGAGAAGTACCTTAAACCCTGCTAAAACCCTTCCAAAGACTCAATGGAGGAGATTGGATTCCTAAGTGATTAAAATGGTCTATAAATTCCTTTAATGATATCTACACAGCCTTGGACATATGGTAGTAACTAGATCACATGTGTGGATTGAGAAAGTATGGAAATAAAAAGGCTTTTATAAGCTTATTTATAAGGGTTTTGACTATGTTTAGGTTGGTAAACCACTGGTGAAGACTTGTTGAGAATTATAATAGATCTATTGGTCTCCCTAAAATACCTCCAAGAGCACCCAAGTCATATATAGGATACCAATGTCCTTAAGATATCCCAAGGCATCTAGTGGTAGGTAGATAAGGTCGTTAAGAGATCCTAACATACCTAATACATATGTATATCAATCTTGAAGAAGGGTTTTGAGCTTGAAAAGGGGTGAAATGATCCCCTAAAGGTTGTTTAAGAGGCATTAAAGCTATGATATCAGTCCTCAAATAAGATCTGGGCCAAGGATGGAAAGACAAACTTGTTTTTTTGGGTCTTCACTTGAATCATGTCAAGTTCTCAATCAAATTACATGTTATTATCAATTTGAAGACACTTGATTCTTGATCTCCACCCTCATAAAGTTGAGAGAGACATGGAATTGGCATAGGATGGCATTGTATATCTCCAATAAGCATGACCAAGGATGACACATGTCAAGACAAAGATTTGTAACTCATTCTTGACTAATAATGGGTAGTTTCAAATAAGGTTGATAAGTCATCTAAGGATTTGAAGAGTCCTTTCTATGCGATTCCTCTAGAATCTCATCAAGTAATCAATCGAGACATGCCAAAGAGATGGATAAAACTTCTCTTAAAATCTCTTCTTGCATTGTAATTGACTTGGATGAAGTGACACTTATCATTGGATTTTCTCCAATGTCCTTCTCCTCTCTCTCATTTTCTCCTATATATACAGCCTTGCAAGGCTTGTAATGAATCCTTTGGTTGAGTATGTCAAAGACATACTCAATTAAACACTTTTACTATGCCTTTGAATGTTTAATAAATCTATTTATTACCATCTCAAATTATTTCAATTAGTGTGCTTGTGTGATTGTTGATGAATGCTAGTAGTAGTGGTTTATTCTCTCCGATTTGTCCTCTCCTACCTCTTGGCAAATGGATTTCCTTCTTGTAGGTCACATGGTGAGTTTGGATATCCTTGCATATTTTAGAATTGGATTCTAGTCATTAGTGTCTTCTTTAAGCCTCTTAATTATCCCTTTTATCCAACACATTATCTATGACCTCTGTGTTGAAATACTCATCCTTGAATGTCCTTGCCGAGTAGTATGATTAGTTTCAAAACTAATTCATGTTATTAGTTTAGTATGGTCAAGTTGGGGGTGTTAATTTGGTGCATCACCTCCCTAGTTTAGTTTAGTTTTAGTTATCTTACCCTTTTCCTTTGTAAGCAATAGGTCTAGTAACAATTTTAAGGGTGATAACATAAAGGGAGCTAGCCCTATCTATAGGTTCGCCTCATTGATTATGCCATCCACAGCCTAGAGGTGTCTCCATGTTATCACTTAAGTGGGGAGGTTTGAAAACCCTCCTTAAGGGTGTAAATTTTTATAATAACAATACTTTAATAAACTTTCTCTATTTTGATTAAAAAATATGAATAATAAAGGGATGTGTGATAGTCACTTATAGGCCAAAAGGTTATGAAAGTAACGCATTAGGATTTCAATATAAATTTCTATTTTAAAATTGGCCTCTATAGACTGTATAGTCCCTTTATAAAAATCAAATCCAACCTATAATCACATGGGTCTGCAATTAAAAAAGGTGTCTCAAGAAAAAAAATATAACATGAATGTTAAACTTTAGTATTACTATACCTTATTTTTCATTTAGTTATCTAATAAAGATAAAACTTTAGATAAATACAAATTGTTTAAGATACATCTAAATAAAAAAAAATATAAGGGTTAGATTAGAGTATACTTGAATTATTAAACTAGCTATAAATATAAATATGCAAATGGATAAGGTACTTAGCTTGTTTTGAGTCTATGCAGAACTGCGACCATATAGAGGTGATAGAAAGGACTGAAACTAGATCATGAATTACTCATATCTAGAAACTAAAATTTGGACCTATCTAGATGAATCTAGTAGCAATCAGATGTTTATGTCATCTATAACCATTTATCTTATGTCAAAGATGTACCTATAATATGTGATCAATTATTTTTTCATAGGACATTATGCCTACTTGTAAACTATTGTTATGTGTAATATCAAGTTCTCATTGTGTGCGTAGGTCCATAATTTTGTCTCCTTCACTTTGAAATCCTAACTCCACTTTATAAACTAGGTATGACTTGTTAAAATGGAATATATATGGGTTTATTGAACCCATCCACCCACCACTAAGTGCTTGAGTGTTGTGTACATTTCCAATAGTCAGAAAAGGGCTCAAACCACATGTAGTTTTCCTAGTTAGGTGTGTATATGTAATAATGATCATTTAGATGAATGTAACCCATAATATAGCATTCAACACTTGATAAAAATAAAAATTGACTCATATTGAGGTTACTCCAAAGGATATGACATTTTTCTTATGACTAAAATCTGATTTGAGATATTTTGGGATATTCCTCTCAATGTGCAAGTGATTTACTAGAGTAATAGATGTATGCTTGATAAGTTCTATATAAGAATAGGATTGAGTCTATTATATATAAATATATGACTCTTTGGGTAACTTATGGTGCCATTGACATGTGAAATGTATGGTCCAATTTGTATGAATGATTTGAATTTAGAAAATGACTATTAAAGAATGTGCAGATGGATTGGCTACATGTGGATGCATCCATCAAACAAAGCCATCTAGGTGTGACCAGAGGTGTCTAAGAAATAAAAATAATGATGTGATGATCATGACACATTATGATTAATATAATAAGAAAATTAAGCACAAACTATGGAATTTATATAGGTGATTGATAGCAAATTAGAAAGGTCGAGCACATAGAAGGAAAATGTATAAGAGAGTATGGTGTGCAAGATCCATATATGCATGCACAAGTATTTTAAGGTAAAGATAAGATAATATTGAAATTTTCAAGTGTATAATAACGTATTTTAGTGTTTAAAAATGCCTCCTTTTTTATTCCATAATTGAAAATGCTAGATTTAAAAGGATAAGGAGATTGTGTACTTTAGTGTGTAAACACACTTTATCTTTGGGAAAAGGCTCCAAGTATCCATCTCATTCCATGAAAACCTACAATAAAACATGCAACAACCAATGTCCTTATATGCTTTGAAATCTAAAATAAATTAGATCAGTGAAACATTTTTAATTTGAAGAAAAAGGAAGGAATACACCTATAAGTATGAGAACCATGATGCCTTATAAAACATTAGAGATTTGGTGATTTGTGCCCCAGTGGATAATGTTATTAGGGGATTATGCCCCAATATGAATGCCACTATTAAAAGCATGGGTTGGAAATATAAATACCCAACCATCATGATGAAGGAGTAATGTTATTTATGTTGAGTGATGTAAAACATTAACCACATTACATATTTAGTTGATCTAACCATATTACATATTTAGTTGATCTCGAACTTCAATATGGAAAGGTGGATCCCTAGACTAGGCTTGTGTGGAAATTTGGGTAGACTGAATCAACCATTACTGTCAAATTTTATATTTAAAATGTCACCTTCAATACCTTCTATGCCAACTTGAAAAAATATAAAAACTACAATAGTGTGTGCATGTATAATGTTCATGTCCCCAATCTAATCCAATTGAGCCAATATGATATACAAAGCCATAAAATATATATGCCACCCTACCAAAAACATATAAACTTTGCACTCATGTACCTATATAATGTCTACATATGCCCCCAAATTTGTATCAATTTGTAAATAATTGTACCATAATCTGAACTAATATGATACTCTAAGCTAATTTGAACTCTCTAAAACCTATAATCAGTCCCAAAACATAAAAATTTGTGTATAAAGGTTTAAATCTCCATGACAATCCCATTAGTAAATGCCTATTTGAGGTGAGGAATGTAGACTATAAATTACTCTCAAAAGAAAATAGATAAACACATCATTTAATATAGATATATGTAAGCATTTAAAATATGTGTTAACATGAGAAGAATATGACATCATAGCATGATCAAATCATTTATTAAACATGTATTCTAAGGCATATAAGTGTTGTGTCAAGATATATATAACATCTAACCATGCAACAGTAGTCAACATAGATATAATCACTCAATAGTAACCCATGCAAGAAGACCCATGATATAGATAATATCAACACATAAATATAAAGTACATGATATGGATCACAACACCAAAATATTATCAATTTGAGATGATAAATTTGGGCAATGGGATTATGATATGAAAATTATACCAAAATCACGTAAATCTACAATCCACTATTAAAATCTAGAGTCATTAGGATAAAAATGCAAATAAATAAAAATTCATAGAAGGATTATATCTTAAAGCTAAGTTCTCTAAATCAAGATCAAAACAAGAAAAATACTAAATTATTGTGGATTGCTTATAGACTCATAATTTCATCATGATATTAGTTGGATTAAAAGACTTGGATCAAATGGATTTATTGATTAATTGATAACTTGATGAAAGGATTGATGGATTGGATTAAGAGATTGACATGAAGGCTCATGAAATTCATATTTAGTTTGGAAATGGAGGGGTGTATGATCTAAATAAAGGAAGGAGGGAGACTCAATGGAAAAAATTAAAAGTTGGGTGTAGGAAGATCAATAGTGGAGAATTATTCAAGGAATTAAAAATTGCTTGGATGATTATAGAGGAGGGAATGCTCTAGAGATAGAAGCCTCTAGAGTATTTTTAGATGTTTAATCATGATTAATGGGTGATTAGTCATGTGATTATTGGTTTATAGAGAATATAAGGTATTAGGAGAGGCTAATCTTAGGTTAGGGTAGGTGGAAGGGAATTTCAAATTCCCAAATATTAGACAAGTGGGATTAGTTAGTAGATAATGGAGACTTAGGTAGATTCATTGGTTTACCGAGTAGGAATAAGGTTAACATAGGTAAGAAAATATATGAATGGGACTATAAAATTAACTTGAAATGGGTTTAATTGGTGATTTATATGAATTATATGGAAGGGTGATGAAAGGGGTTGATTAGTGAATTGTTAAGCAAAACTAGCGACATGATTAGCAAGACATAATAGGCAAACAAATTTAGATGCATAATTTTTGCCCATATTTAAAAGGGAATTGAAAAATAGGAGTAATATTATTTCAAAGAATAAATAAAATCATGGATTAATGTTAGTAAATGATGTTAGTGGATATGATGCCCCATCGAGGGGACATGCGAAGAATAATGAGATAGATGGCCACTCAAAAAGAATAAATGAGGGGTAGGATCTGATAGGTAGATAAAGGGATGGGATGATGATGAATAAAATGAATTTAACATGAGCAGTGAGCTACAAAGTGGTGATTTTCCTGGAATATACATATGCACAAAGAGTGAAAATGACATTATCATGATTGTTGATTTATCCCAAGGGGAATCAACCATAACATAATGATGATAAGATTAAAGGCCAAATTATTTTGATGTAGTATAGGCAAGGACACATGCCAAAGAGATATACAAACCAAGATGATTGATATAAAAGGCCATGAGATGTTAACATATCCCAAGCAAGGACATATGCATGATAGAGCATCGAGCCAAAAGTTAATGATGAGTGTAGCTCATATCTAAATTTGAGTGATTTAATGAAGGGGATGAGAAAGAGAAAATGTTATGATTGAATGACCAAAAGATGAGGAAGAAGAATTGGACTATAATTCATCAAACCAGTGAGCTATAATGTGATTGACAGTAATGATGCCCTTAACAAGGACACATGTAAGGGAGAGAGAGATGATAATGAAGTTATGATCTTGGGCATGCCTCAATCGAAAGAAGAAACTATAATATTTAAATGATGAATCTACCAATCATTGATAATGGATGACTAAAGGAAGAAATAAAGATTTCATGATTTGTCAAACCCAATCGACAGGTGCAAGTGATTAATGAAAAGATTAAGGATATGATTATGGGGATGGTTATTTATCAATATAATGATTGATATTATAGCTCATGTATTTGACTGATGCAGGACCTGATGATGATGAGGGATAAGAGAGATATAATGCTGAATGATGGTGACAAAGGAGAGAGTGGTTGAGTTGAAATTAGGCATGTTATGTAACTAAGAACTACCTATATATTCTAAAAAGAGCTCATGCCAATACAGTTTAGACTAGTTCATAGATAACAAGATAGACTAGAGGAGGAGGATGACAATGACTATTAGATATGTTAGTGGTTAGATAGAGGATGTGAATCAGATGTTAGACATGAAGATAAAGGACTAGGAAAAAATATGGGAGATGAGATGTTAGATGTTGATGACTAGAGAGATAATAGATGAGCAATGAGAGGATAAAGATAGGATGATAAATGGCTTAGATGAATGATTGGATATTAGATGAGTTGACTGGGATGATCAAATTGTTAATGGGATAAAGATGATTATTTGTCTAGACATGTGAGAGAGGATAGAAGAAATGATGAATGTAGTTCATTATCAATCCATCATTGATGTAATAAGGCTCATCATAGTCTAAGCAATCCGATGTAAATATAGCACTAGGTAGTATTCCCCATAATATAAGTAGGATGTTGTGCCAAAGTACATGATTATAAAAGGATAAAATGATGAACTCTGAATAGGTCACCCAAAAGCATTATTATAGCTTTTTTTGGTTCCATCATAACATCCTCATTCATTTCCTAATAGAAAAAAATATTTATGTTACAAGAAAGATCAAAATAAGAAAAAAAAGATATATACAAACAACCATTTATTGGTAAGTGAATAAAGAAAAATTGTACATATCATAAAAATAACACACTCAAATATATACACATCAATAAAATAGGGTTTTGTCTACTGTCTAAATGTATAAGGATGGGATGAAGGAGAATGATAATTGATACCAACGAATAAGGATGGATATACTTTCCTTGATCATGATTAGGATGGAATAGAGTTGTGGATAGGGTGTGGTTGAGAAATTTCAACTTAAACATAGGGGAAATTCAACTTGTGGATTGACCATGTTTCACTTAGATGAGAGACTTAAAACTTATCAGGCTAAAGTGAGACTAAGTCAATGCTAGCTCAATATACACTATATTTACCCCGGTTCAGGGTAGAGGATGAAAGATAATAGTAGGATGGATGGATATGACTTGGTTATGGAAATGAGAGGTGAAGGTAATGGAGATGTATGTCATGGGGGAATGGGCATAAGATAAGACATCATGGAATATTTTTGGCTTTTTCTAGATTTTATAATTTTTTTGTATTTTTGACATATTTTAGTTTTTAGGTACTATACAAAAGGGGTTACTAGTAAATGGAATAATAAGCCCAAAAACTAGGTTGAGGACAACTGGAATGACAAATGGACTTGGAAAATGCTCAAAGAAGTTGATGGATGAGGGAGAATAGACTAGGGATTTCCAACAACCACATCATGAGGGAACCAAATGTCTAGTTACTTGAGTGTCAAGTAGAGGGTATGCCAAGATTATTAAGAACATTTCCTAAGACATCTTCCATTCCATTATGGAGTTCAAAAATGGAAGAAATGATGGACATAATAAAATGATGGTTAAGGATGTTTAAGATAATAAATGGATAAGATAGACAAGGATGCTTGGAAGGTGATTTAGATAGGGTTGATAAGGGATATAATGGGTAGGAACAATGGACAAGGGGATGGGATAAATAAGTGATGAAAATGAGGGTGAGAAGGAACTTGAGGATGTGACAATAGGGATGGATCTGATTTTTCCCCCAAGTGGTGGATACAGTGTAGACAATAAATTATTTTACCATGACATTAGAAACTGATTATAATCATGGTGCTTGCCCAAGGTGCCAGAAGACTAGCTTTCACCATTGGATGAATGATTTTTGTTTACTTTTGGCATCTTGATTTATAAGATATAGGTGTGAGATGCAGGAATGCAAACATTTAATGATCTTCAACCAATGACCATTCTAAACATATGTGATTCTAGGACCATGTTATCACTGTTGGATGTATTGATGTTATAGTGATCTTGATTGGCTCTTGATTTAGCATCCTCTAGACATCTCAACCAGTAGTCTTTTTAACCCCTATGAAAGATGATGCTGCCTAGGGATTTCAAGTATGGTATGAAAGGGATTATGTCTTGATTTTGATGGTGGGGTATAGGATGTGAATGAGTGATATGGTTATGATGGACAATGGGGCTAGAAGGGGAGTGAAAATGGGGTTCAACAGTTGCATACACCATTGGATATGGTGGAGGGGACATTTTTGTTTTGTGTCATATGCTAAATGAGGTTAAGGGATCCAAGACTTCTCGATTTATTTTCTCTTTGATCCAAATATTATTAGGATTGTTGACCATATTACTATTACTTTTCAAATATTTTTGACTTGTTGATATTTGACTTAGATTTTGATTACCGCATGGTGTCTTAATTTAGGATTCACTAGAGGAATTTGATCTCTAACTTGATAAATGATGATTATTTCAAATTTGATTTTTCCTTAGTACCTCAATCATATTTATACTAGGGGATGACACTTTTTGACTTGGATGATTACAAAACACTTCTTGACTTTAATTGATTATCTTTGGATCAAAATTGACTTGATTATTTGGCTTGATTAATCGATTATCGATGTGGATCCTTATATATTTTTCACATAAGATTACATTTTGAGGGGAATCCAATGATGTGTGTTCCCATTTGTCCCATTTGGGGACTAGGGTGGAGGGATTTTTAATAGGAGGTGGATGATTATGGATGGGTGGTGAAGGGGGTGGATTAAGGGGATGTTGGGCAACATAGTACTCATAAAAGTTACTAGGAGACCCAACCTCAATGGTGGATAAAGTGTCCTCAAGAATATCAAAAGGATCACTAAGATTCTTTGTAGAATTAACATCTAAATTCAAATCATATCTAGCTTGATCAACTAATAAAGCATCCAAGAATTGTGTTATGATTTCATCATCCTAAGATGAATCAAGAAGCATGCCTTCTAAGTGGTCAACATTTGAAGTAGAGACATCCTTAAAGAGATAGGAATCGAAATGAATTTCATTATCTAAAAGGGATGATGTTTCTAATATGGATTCTAATTCATATGCTGATGTTGGATATGATATTAACCACTTTGATGTTGATTTTGATAGGGTTGTTCATGAGGTGATGTTACTAATAGATCATTTTTTGATATTAGATATATTATTTTCCACAAGTACCTTATTCCCCTTGGGTTTGTGAATGGATTATTTAGGCTTAATGGATTTATGGAAATGGGGGATTTGATGTGAATATGATATAAGGATGTTTCAATTAGAGATGGTTGTGGTATGGTGATGATTGGGGTCATGACCTTGGTTGAGGAGGGAAGAATTTTGATCATGGTTAATAAGTGCCTCTTGCCATACCCATTTTTTCAAACTCTTATGTGTATATGTATTAGATTCATCCTCAATTTCAATGTCACCATTATCAATTAAGTTTTGGACATAATATCTTAAAGGGCAATATTTATTAATAAAATACATGGGGAATTTATGGTATACACAAAATTATTTTGCTTGATACCATGAGGGCATATGTTTGGACAAATTTAGAGGTCTTGATTTTGGGAAAACAATCATGATTATGGCCTCTAGTTTCTAAAATTGGGCTTCTTTGGATATTGGGAGAGGGGTATATTTTTTGCCTATAGTGTTGGATGTGGAAGTGATGGATTTAGGAGTGGAATAATGTGATGGTGATGTCATGATGTTGGGAGATGGTGGTGTGTGAGATTGTTTAGGATATTAATTGGAATTAGATAAGTTTGACAAGATAGGCTTCCCTTTATTAGTAGGATAGGGGATTTGTGATGGACTATGATTAGTAAATGGAGGATTCAACTATGGATAGGTGTGAATTGGAGGTAAGATTAGTTGAATGGGTTCTAAGCCTATGATAAGTTGGGTACTCATTTATAAGAGCCACAAGAGGAATACATCATTTTTGGTGATAATATATTATTAAATAAGATAAACTCTTTATTAATTTATTGACTAGGAAGGTCATGACAAGGACAAGGAATAGTGGATGGGGTATTGGAATGGGATTTGTTGTCATAAAAATTAGATGTGGATAAGGGTTGATGGGGCACTTTTTTGGTAGGTGATCTTAGGTGTAGGGGTTCAAAATCATTGGTAAGTTAGGAACCCATCTCCAATAGTCATAAACATCACTCATCCTTGTTGGAAAAGATATATTCATAAAATAAGGTAACCTCATCACTTGTATATTGAGGGGTGTTATGACTATGGTTATGATGAATGGATAATGGGGTTGATCATGGTGAGATAGCATGCATGATAGGTGTAGATGGATATTGGTGAATGATAGGGGATGTTACTTTAGGTTTAATTAGTTTAAGATTTGAAGGTTGGCAAGTACCCCTTTTTAGGACTTGTAAAAGGATCTTATCTTTGTTAGAAAATAGGTATTGTTCTATGAGAACTGGGTCTAAATCCATGTGGATAGATGATAAATGGGTGATGGATGAAAGGTAGTGAAACAACAAAGGGGGGCTGATGCGAAGGTAGAGGGCTTGGGTAAGAATATGGTCCTTAGACAAAGTAAGTTTGAATGATTGAGATACTATGATAGGTGATGGGTGAGGACAAGATATAATAAATAGATTATGATATTAGACTAAGATCATATTTCAAATTGGTAGTGTGATATGTGCTAATGACCTATTAATAATGCCTAGTTTCAAGCTAGCAAAAGGATGGGGATTCAACTAGTGCCTATATTCAAACTAGAAAGATGATGATTAGATGGGTGTTAGTTATAAATAGGCAAGATGACTAGATTATATATGATTGGATTGAGGAAAATAGGATCCTATATTGAAACTAATAAAGTGATAGGTTTTTAATAGGGTATTGACTGAGTATGAAATCTAACAAAGTAATGGGTGATAAGAAATATACTAGAAGACTAGAGTAATAGGATGATATGTAAGGACAACAAAAGGACTAGCTCAAGACTCATAATTATTTGCTCAAGGTGGGATGGATATAACATTATGTAATGAAGGGTTAATGGGAATAAATGGATGAATCAAGGATAATGGGATTGATATCAGGACAAGTATATAAGGTTGGTGATGCAATGATGATTAGGGGTATGGTGAGTATGTTTTAGACAAGTGTGTGACCTAAAAATCCAACTAGATGTGTTATAGGATAAAAGTCAAGACATAGTAAGATGGGATCTATCTAGATGAGGTAAGACTAGTTGAGATGAAGGATAATGATAAGATGAAGATGTAATAGATTGGAGGATGAATAAATAGGAGGATGTCAAGGTAAAACTAGATTAGGATATGTCTCAGATGGGATGATAATATGTAAAAGATATACAAGATTAAACAAGATTAAGGATGTACAAGATATGATCAAAGAAAAAGTAGCTAGAGGTTATACAAGATATGATGATGGGTAAATTAGCTAAGAATGTACATGATTTTTAAGAATGTACAAGATGGGAATATACAATATGATTTAGGTTATAGGAGATAAGAATGTAAGGAGATGAAAGGGTATAACTAAAATATGGTGTAGGGATGACTAAGGTTAAGGTAAAATTAGACTAAATATGGGATAATAAGGGTATGAATATGATGGGAAAAGATACAAGATAAGGATGTGATCTAGGTAGACTAAAGGGTAAGATTAATGATATGGAAATAATGGTATGACTGCACAAGACTATGGTATGACTAGGTTGTGGGAGACAATGGAAGACTATGGTAGGTCTAGGATAGAATAGTCAAGACTAGATTAAGTTAAGAAGAGATGTGGTGGTGGAGGTTTGACTAGTATTAAAAGGTATAAGACTAGACTAGGATATTATTAGGATAAGATATGATGAGATTAGACAAGATGAGATGATAATAGTCAAGGTAAGAATGTACAAGATGATAAGGATGTAAAAGTTGCAAGGAAATGATATACAAGATGATATAAGTCCCAGATAGCTATGTATAGGCTTGGGTGAAAGGCCAACCCAACTCACAAACAACATTGATCTATCACAACACACCAAATCAAGCAAAATCACAAGCCTAAGATTAGTAAATTGATTTGGAAATATAACTCAATGACTACACTATCTAATGGCTTCATAGGTGAGGCTATATGCTGGTAACCTATTATAGAATCTACCAAACCCTATCAATCCCATTTTCATTTAATTGTCACTTAGGAGTTGATACTGACTCTAACACCAAGTTGCCTGTTATGGTCGATGGTCCTATTATAGGCTATACAGGCTCTCTAAGGGTGTCCCTTATAAACACTAGGTATGTGGGCCCCAAATCCATGTAGGGTGTTATCTAATGCTTAGGTTAGAGAATTAACTCTTTCCCTTTATGGAAGACCTATATGGGGTTAACCACTTAGCCTAATGATAGTGTTCTCTAATTTTTATACTCCATTAGAACATAGAGTGTGGTTGAATGCATGGTGATGAACTCTACATCACCAACCCCTAAGACTATGGAAAGTGCATGGGAATCATGTTTACATCACATTACCTCTTAAAAATAAAAATGGGAGGGTTTGTTAGTGGTTTTTCATCCTCCAATACTCACCATTAGGATTCAGGGAGGAGAGCATACACCATTATAGCCCTCAGGTGACACTCAAGCATGCAGAAATATTTATTAACTGATTTAATTAAGTGTGATGTATACAAAGATATATACAAGATGATTTTTAAAATACCAAAATATTTAATAGGTGTCCTACAAAGCAAGTGATTAGTAATTTTAATTTGGCAATATTGAGGGGCAACTTGCTAGATAAGATGTTAGATAAAGACATAAATGCATCAAAACATGACCTACATGATAAGTGGTTAGTAGTTTTAAGCAAGAAAAAAATTTCCACTAGTTTTACCCCTATGAAAATAAAAACAAAATGCTAGTCCAATAATCGTTAATAAAAACATTGAAAAAAATCATAATTTTGCAATATTACTTTTTTTAGATGAGGGGCCACAACATAGGGGTCTGGGGGCATCATCCCCTAGAAGGGTGAAGGGGTTTCATCCCTTACAATGTTAAGGGTAAGAACCCCTTACAGGGTTAAGGGGCAATTCCCCTTCTAGGATATAACGGTAACACCCCTTTTGGGGTCTAGGGGCAGTAACCCAGGCATGCTCCCTATCACAATATAGGGCAAGGTTGAGGGGTAGTGCCCTTGATGTCAAAATTAATTTGGGACTTGTGGAACCCTTGGAATGAATCAATATTCATAAAAAATGATCTTAAAAACACACTCAAAAGAGACATTAACAAGTCCAATTGCATGGAATGAAAATAGACCTTACAGCGATGCTGTCTCCTAAGCACGCGTTTCCAGAAAATTTGAAATCAGGTGTCGACAGTCTGGTGATCAGTGCGGCTATGGCTCCTAGATTGAATGGGGTGTTGTCAGCTTGCATGGGGAGGAATCTGAATGCCCCTACAGAGACCCCTTCTGTGGGTGGAGGAAAGTTTTTGACCGGGTGTTTTGC
Organism: Torreya grandis; assembly: GCA_037957365.1. Taxonomy (NCBI): domain Eukaryota; kingdom Viridiplantae; phylum Streptophyta; class Pinopsida; order Cupressales; family Taxaceae; genus Torreya; species Torreya grandis. Next base: position 5,668,669 of record JARHVA010000354.1, read on the forward strand.
CTATGCTCCTAGATCAGGGTTTGAAGCAGGGAGAAGAACTTTCACGGATGTGGCGGCATTCAAAGTGAATCTAAATGAAGCTGTGCCTTGTGCATCATCTGGGCCATCCCGTGTTATGCCAGTAAGTGCTCTAAAACCCATGAGGGTAACTATAGATCCGGAATTAGTTGACGAAATCTTTGAACGGGTAGAAGTTTTTTCCTCTCACACTGCTATTTTTTGTTTCCGTGGCTTTTGGCCCTCTCTTGTTGATCTACATGGCTTGATCTCCAAGAACTAGTTGCTGCTTATTGAAGACAGTGTTGGAATCTTCCCATGTGTTAAAGGCTTCTTTATAGTTGTCTTCCAAAGCCCTGAGGATAAAAGGATAATCTTGAGCAACAGTAATTTTTTATGGCTAGGTAAATATCCTCTCATGGCCAAACGGTGGCATATGGATTTTAATCTGCTTACAGAAACCTTTAACAAGTTCCCTATCTGGGTTCGGCTCCCAAATCTACCAATACATCTTTGGCATGAATCAGTTTTTAAAACAATCGGGAATGCTATAGGAGACTTTTTATTTGTGGATACTTTGAATAGTTACCATTCGACCTGTGCACGCTTAATGGTTGAGGTGGATGTTTCTAAGGGCCTACCAGAGGCAATTTGTTTGGACTCCCTAAGGGGTACTTGGACATAAATGTCAGATTTTGAGGGCATACCTTTTCAGTGCAGAAAGTGTCACTTGACAGGTCATACTGCTGCTTGTTGTTTCGCTGGGAAATCAAAGTCCAGACGACCACCTTCTTGGTGGTCTGGAACCAATGATTGAGGAGGATCTGCAGGTGAAAGATTCCATAGATGGTCCTGTGGAGACTGGGAATAATGATCATTCTAAGCTAGGTGTTGAGGAGGCTTTGGTCTCTCCCCCTGTTGTGGAGGAATTACCTAGAAGCTAGAATGTGGTTGGTTTTCAAAAGGATGTTGTTGAATCATCTGTGTCCCCTGGGTTTCATGGATCATTGTCTTCTGAGGTATGGATGATTGAGGCAGCAAAGGTAGAGGATGGATGGACAGCTGTTAAGAGGAAGAAGTCTAAGCCTTTGGTCCCCCCTCTAGATATGAATCTTTGGTCGTGTAAAAAATAAATAATTTTTATATCTTCATTTGTATGGGAGGTTGTAGGATGCAGATCCTGTCTGTTGACGGTCCGTTGTGTGTTGTGTCAGTTGTTACATCAGGTCTTTTCTCATGTTTTCAGGTTCCTGTTTAACCTGGTTTGGTTTATTCCGGTTTCGAGTTCCTTTTTTGAAACTCGATTGTGCTTTAAGGTTTATCTCTTTTTTGATGTAAAGGGTTTTGGGGTCCCTTCAAAACCTGTTTTTACCTTAATCTAAAACACACTCAAAAGAGACAAATTTTGAAGAAAAATAAAGAGAAAAATCACTACTATAGTAATCAAAATCATAGATACACAGCCAGTGTTATGCAAAATCACTTACAAAGACTCCAAATTATATATATGAAGCCAAAATCATAGATGTAAATAAGCAATTTCAAAAATAGTCAATAAAATGCTATGGCTACTATGTGGTTAGGCTTATTCAAAATTGCTAATAACTTTTTCAAAACTACAACTGAAATTCAAAGTCATAGATAGTTAAGTAGTGATATTATAAAATGGTTAGGTAGACTGCTAGCGATTAGGGCAAAACCATGACTATCAGAGGCATAATTGTGACTTGAAATGAAAACCTTGACTGCCTAGAGTGATTTTGAAAACTATGCAAAAACAAAGATATTTACAAATTTTATAGAGACTAAATGGACTTTGTGAGATGTTGGTTATGATTTTATCATAACAAGGTATTTACAATAGTTCCCAAGACTAAAACAAGATTAAATAAAGGTTGTTTCAAAATCATAATTAGTGAGTTGCAGTTTTGCTCAATAGTCTATATCTATTTTTTAAGTCAACCTTGCAAAAATAGAAGTTAGAAATGGAAAGCCAATATTCATAGATAGTTAGTTATATTTATAGAAAAAAGTAAGAAAATTATAAATTAAAACACTATTAGTCAAAATACTGACTGAATATGTCAAAATCACCAATATAAATCAAAATCGCAACTACAAAATCAAAATCATGACTACAAAATTAAAATCACAACTGCATATTCAAAATCATAGCTAGGAATCAAAATAATAGATTATGAGAAGATATTTTGATTAAAAAGACTAACATGGTTAAGTTACTTTATTGTTTAGTGGTTAAGTTGGTGGTTTATGTCAAAATCACCATTGTCATCCTCAAAATTGCAAATGCAAAATCACTTTTTGTAGAGAAAAATCGCCTTTCACCTAAAGGATGAGAGTTTTGAAATTTTGATCCCTAAATTTGTCTTATACTTTTCATATAGGGTTCAAAATCACACTTCAGACACAATATTTTTTCAAAAGGAGGGCTCCCACTGTGGTCACTAAATATGAGATGATAAATTTGGGCAATAGGATAATGATATGCAAATTATACCAAAATCACCCAAATCTACAATCCACTATTAAAATCTAGAGGCATTAGGATAAAAATGCAAATAGATGAAAATTAATAGTAGTATTAGATCATAAAGCTAAATTCTCTAATGAACATCAAAACCAGAAAAAGACTAAGTGATTGGGATTGCTTACAGACTCATAATTTTAGAATGATATTAGTTGGATTAAAAGACTTGGATCAAATGGATGAATTTATATATTGATAGATTTATGAAAGGATTGATGTATTGTATTAAGAGATTGACATGAAGGCTCATTAAATTCATAATTAGTTTGGCAATGGAGGGGTGGCTGATTTAAATAGAGGAAGGAGGGAGAATCAATGGATAAAATTTAAAGTTGGGTGTAGGAAGATCAATGGTGGAAAATTATTCAAGGAATTAAAAATTAATTAGATGATTCTAGAGGAGGGAATGTTCTAGAGGTAGAATCCTCTAGAGTATTTTTAGATGTTTAATCATGATTAGTGGTTGATTAGTCATGTGATTAGGGGGTTCTAGAGAATCTAGGGGATTAGGAGAGGCTACTCATAGGCTAGGGTAGGTGGAAGGGAATTTTAAATTCCTAAATATTAGACAAGTGGGATTAGTTAGTAGATAATGGAGACTTAGGTGGATTAATTGGTTTTTGGGGTAGGAATAAGGTTAGCATAGGTAAGAAAAAATATAAAGGGGACTATATAATTAACTTGAAAAGGTGTTAATTAGAAAATTGGATGAATTAGATGCAATGGTGACGAAAGGGGTTGATTAGTGAGTTTTTTAGTAGAATTAACGACATGATTAATAATACAAAATATGCGAGCAAATTTAGATGCATATAATAAATTAATCCTATATGTATCCATACATATGCATAAACAATGTCATGGCCATGGTGCATATAATAAAAATCACAATAACATTCAATGAACACACAATGTCACATAATCATACAAGGCAAGAGCTACAAAAAATAACACTTAATGTTGCAAAAAATCAATGTCACTCAAGGAAAGATCCATATACAATGAAAAATTAATGTCACACAATCACACAAGGTAAACATCTCAAATAATGATAAATAATGTCACTCAAGGGGTAAGTGCAAAAAGTTGAGGGCCTAAAAAATTGATATTTTTTCAAAAATGCAATTTCAATGAAAACATGTACGCATTTTTATGATTTATGATCGATTATAAACAAACTTATAATGTGTACTATTGACCCATTTTGCCCGCAAGAAAAATGTCAGTCACCTTCTTCACCTGCTATTTAATACCAGTCATTTTCAGGTTCAACAAGTTCAAAGAGTTCATTTCATGCCCAGGTTCAATGGTTCAACGTCTTTGGTTCATTGGTAGACACAACTTAACACTAAGGCAGGCGCTTCGAGGAGGAAATTGGGTGAGGTTCAAGTTAATCAAAGCCAGGCACATTTCAAGGCCAAAAGCCCGTGGCTTGATACAAAAAAAGCTCATGGATTAATACAAAGGCAAAGACATAAGGCAGTCCGCAAAGGACACGAGAAGGCCCGTCAGTAGTCAAACAGCCAGCATGGACCCGACTAGTAGGCAGAGGAGCAGGCCACGTAAAAGTTTAGGAAAAGAAGCCAGCAGGCCCGATGATGTCTCTAAGGCTGTCAAATTTAATGAAATAGAATAGCCATTGGGTTTTCAAACATTGAAAAAGGGACAAGGGCCTGAATGTAGCGACCTGCCAAGGATTTCACCTAAAGGGCCAAGCGGCCAAAAAAGACAAGGACGCAGAAAAAGACAAAACAAGTGACAGACAAGGAGATGACATGGCACAGAAGTGACAAGGCAGTCCAAATGGCAAAGTGCAGGTGATTTATTCCCTGTTAATTCCAAATGGCATAAACAACATATAGCAAGGCTCGTGCATTTTAAAAAAGGGGACAAATTTTCATCTGTTGGCAGAAAAGAGGCACGACCCATGATTCTACATTAAAGCTCGAATGCCAAAGTTAAATTTGGTGATTATACAGCATGGTTCCAGCAGGCTTCTTCTAGGACAATGACAACACAATAATGTTTCCTCTTTCCAATGGGTGTAACAGGCTAATTTGTCAAAAAAGAGCCAAGTTTCTTTCTCTTTTCTTCTATATATTGTAACTTCTCATTTTTGAGAAGGGGGGATCTTCCACATTTTGTAAAGAGCGCAGCTCTACAAAATTTCACCTGGGTCAATACAAATGCAATTTTTTACCTCCATTTGGATAGACATTTTTGTGTATGCGTTGAATGTTTGCTTGTGTCCAGTCATTATCTTTTGATGCTCTCACAGGTACAACACCAGCAGACCTGCTGTCTAGCAGGTGCCATTGTTGCAGCTAACAGGAGAAGAGCAGTATTTGGGAGTGAAGGAGCAGAAGAAATTACTTCATAAGTGTGTGTTTCACAGCACCTTGGGTGATCTCTATTCTATATTTTCCATTGAAGCCTCCCTGATAGTTTCTTTCAGCCTAGTCCTTATGCCAAGTGCGTAGTGTATGTATGCATTTGTCTGATTCTGAGAGTGGATGTGTGAAGGTCAACCTTTATTTTGGTGCATCACCTCTTTTAGAGTAGGTAGTTTGTTTTCCATGGATTTCTTCTCCCTTTTCATCCCCCCCTTTATTATAGCTATATATATACCTATATTTTGCACTACCTGAAACAAACATGATGCATCAAAGGGAGCTAACCCTTATTTAGAGACTCTCCTCTCCTGCTTCACCATCCCAAAGGTGAGAGAGGAGTTTCCATGTTGCGAGGAGAAGGCAGGAACCCATTTTCCTACCACCAGGTGTAATCTCTAGTGTCAATAGTTTTGGCACACTTGGTGGGACTACAAGTTTTTAATTAGATAAGTTGTAGGGTTAGTCGCTGATCCTGTTACAGTAAAGGAACCACCAATACAACACCATGCATGTCAACAGTTTTGGCATGCCCAGTGGGACTACAAGTTTTTTAAACACAGTAGAGTTTTAGGATTGATGCTGGTCCTATTATAGCAAATCAATTTCTTTAGCATCTGGCGACTCCGAGTTAAATCAACTAGTTAAGCAGTCTGGTACCATACCATCAAGAAGCACATTTTTTTTGATGTGTAAATTCCATCATTTTAAGTCATGGACTCTATTTTTTTGGCCAGCATGGCTACGATCCTTACCAGCCTTATGTTGATCCTTATCAGTTTTAGTATGGTCAGTCCCAGCTCATTCATGAGCTATATCAGCCTTATGCCCAGTCTTCTCATTATATCACTGCTCCCACTAAACCCAGTCTCTTTGCCAATCAACCCATTTTTGCCTTCAAGTGAGCACTGCTGGGATACAAAAAATATGTAATTGATCTTAACACCAGAAAGGGGTACAACCAAGATATTCCTGATCATATCATCCATCAAGTGAGGAATGCACTGGATCAGGTTAAGAAAGAATGGGCTCCTATTGAAAGAGCGAATTGGCACAGGCTTTCAAATGAGATGCTGGATGTGAGTGGTTTAATTGCATTTGTGGAGGAGAAGCTGAGTGTGCATGAGTGTTAGCCTTACCAAGTTTATCAACCTACATTCTCACTGCCTAAAGCATCATATCAGTCATATACAACCCCTACTCTTGAGCCAAGTTGAGCCTGTCAAAGTCTGTTCTCCAATCATGTTGAGGAGAGGTTTGAAACAACAAACCTTGTGTTTAAGGCTAATCTTGATAGACAGATTGAATTGGCAAATATTTAGATGTAGTAGTCCATCTTGGTAGTGAGGGAAGTGGAATCTAAATCTTCACTGCCCTCGCACATTATGCCCCCATCACCCCCAAAGGAGATGCCCAGTCTGAGTTTCTTGAGCTGGAATCAAGTGATTGAATCACGAAATAGCAAGGGGGCAAAAGACATTGTCCAAGAGTGTGAGGTACAAGATGAGGTTAGTCATTTTCAAGCTCCCCCCACCCTTCCTCAAGAAGCTCCTTGCATTTCACAGCAATTTTCGTGCACTCCCCATCTCTATGGTGTTTCCCACGAGCTCCAAGAAGTGCAAAATGAGGATTATCTGGCTAATCGGGTTGAGGAATTGGAAGCTAGGATGAGACTGCTTAGAGAAAGAATGATGGAGATTTCAGACCCTATAGAGGAGCCAACACAAAAAGACACCCCTTCCACCAATTCACAAGCTAATTTCAATATTGACGAAGTGTTGGTAAAGTGGAGGGACAAAAATCAAGAAATTTTGGCCCAAAGTCTGCCCTCTCCTATTCTAGAGAAAACTCCCTCTTGTATGCCGAATCCTTTTTATCATATGGCCCTTGCTCATTCTGGCTCATCCAATGCATCAATTAGTCCTACCCTCAATCCCGTGCACCTAGCTTTCTAGCACACCTCTCTTCAGGCAGATTTTCCTGTACATGAGCAGACCCTCCCAAATCCTCCCCAGCCTCCTCAAGACTTTCAACATGATCTCAAAATTCCAAGCTGGAAGGAGGAACATCATGAACCAGCCCAGGAACTTGAAAATACAAAACTGTTGCCTGCTCACAAAAGCAAGAGTCCAATCCTAGTATCATGAGCTAGAAGCAAATAGTTGAATCTTGGACCAGCAAGGAGGAGGAGGAGGAGGAAAATTTTAGTCTAATTCTTGAAGAAGAAGAGGATGCTCCCACCCCTGATAATGATTGTGACTTTTGGGAAAGGCTTTTTCAGGAAGATATGGATAGGCAAATTACAGAATTAGAATCCAAGGAGAGATTCCTTAGCCAGTGTGTGGTGGACGGTTCAGACCCAACATCACATTCCATGTCTGAACACACCCCACCTACACATCCCCAAGAGAACTACCAGGCCATGCCTGATATAGGTGAAGTGCTAACCAAATGGAAAGAGGAGAATCATTTGATTCTAGTTCAGGGACTACCTCCTCTTCCACATGAGTTCATCCATCAGTGTTCCACTTCACCCCTTCTCGAGGAGGAGCCAGTCTTGAGGGAAGCAAGTGAAGAGGAGTATGCTCAGTTCATGACTAATCAGGGAGACTCCATGAGTGTGGATGAGGAGGAGATCACTTTAGGTGACATGGAGGAGCATGGACAATCCCTTGTTCATGCTTTGAATGATTTTTTTGAGGTCATCGGGGTAGGCTACATTATTCTTCAAGGAGGCTATGAGCTGGATAAGAGCAAATAAGACAGCATTGGGGTTCAAATGAGCATGCAAGGAGGCCACAGTCTTTCAGATTTATCCCTCTGGCAGGTTGGTGAATCTGAAGATATCTTCTTTGAAATCATCAAGGATGATGGCCATACCATGGAACCCAAGCATAAGCCAGAGGAGAGCAAGCCAGTCAAGGGTGCGTATCAAGAAGCTTATGGTGATGAGCTAGCAGCAATCATTTTCTTGATGGGAAACACTTGCTTGAAGAACCAACAGGAGGCAAGCTTCCAAGAACAAACAGAGTATGTATACATTGGGAGCATGTTTGAATATCCACTCAGATTTTAGACAAATTAGGTGACAGGCAAGAGGAGCAGGTCACCAAATCTCCTTTTCATGCAGCGACTTGCCTTCCACTATAAGTCTTCTTTCCAGGAAGGGGACTTAGGAAGTTTTCCCTTTGATCCGAGAGGGAATCAAAAATACATGGTTAGCTGTATATAGTAGGTTGCTTTTAGTTTTCTTTCCCTATTTCCCCTAAGTGCTATTGCACAGGTAGCATTTTTTAGTCTTGTGTGTTTCCCTTTGCTTGGGGGGTAAAAACTTCATGTTTGATTCTCAAATCTTTCGAGCTGTTGCTATTTTTTTAAGCTGCATCTGACTCCGTGCCCAATGGATTTTTAAGGCAACTGGATTCTAAGCATAGCAGGCATGCTTCCACTATGAGTCACCATTTGTTGACCCATTTTGCTCACAGGCAAAATGTCGGTCACCTTCTTCACCTGCTATTTAATGCCAATCATTTTTGGGTTCAACGAGTTTAGAGAGTTCATTTCATGCCCGGGTTTAACGATTCAACGTCCTTGGTTCATTGGCGCACACGGATTAACACTAAGGCAGGCACTTCGAGGAGGAAACTAGGTGAGGTTCAAGTTAATCAATGTCGGGCACATTTCAAGGCCAAAATTCCACGGCTTGATACAAAAAAATCCCACAGCTTAATACAAAGGCAAAGACATAAGGCAGTCCATGAAGGACATGAGAAGGCCTGTCAGTAGTCAAACAACCAGCATGGACCTGACTAGCAGGCAGAGGAGCAGGCCATGTAAAAGTTTAGGAAAAGAAGCCAGCAGGCCCGATGACGTCTCTGAGGCCATCAAATTTAATGAAATAGAATAGATGTTGGGTTTTCAAACATTGAAAAAGGGAAAAGGGCCTGAATGTACCAACCTGCCAAGGAGTTTGCCTAAAGGGCCAAGCGGCCAAAAAAGACAAGGATGCAGAAAAAGACAAAACAAAGTGATAGACAAGGAGATGACATGGCCCAAAAGTGACAAGGTAGTCTAAATGGCAAAGTGTAGGTGATTTATTACCTGTTAATTCCAAATGGCACAAACAACATACAACAGGGCCCGTGCATTTAAAAAAAAGGGGACAAATTTTCATCTGTTGGCAGAAAAGAGGCGCGACCCATGCTTCTACATTAAAGCTCAAACGCCAAAGTCAAATTTGGCAATTATATAGCATGGTTCCAGTAGGCTTCTTCTAGGATGATGACAACAAAATAGTGTTTCCTCTTTCCAATGGGTGCGACAGGCCAATTTGTCAAAAAAGTGCCAAGTTTCTTTCTCTTTTCTTATATATATTGTAACTTCTCATTTTTGAGAAGGGGGGATCTTCCACATTTTGTAAAGAGTGCAACTCTGCAAAATTTCACCTGGGTCAATACAAATGCAGTTTTTTACCTCCATTTGGATAGACATTTTTGTGTATGCATTGAATGTTTGCTTGTGTCCAGTCATTGTCTTTTGATGCTCTCACAGGTACAACACCAACATACCTGCTGTCTACAAGGTGCCATTGTTGCAGCTGACAGGAAAAGAGCAATATTTGGGAGTGAAGGAGCAGAAGAGATTACTTCATAAGTGTGTGTTTCACAGCACCTTGGGTGATCTCTATTTTGGATTTTCCATTGAAGCCTCCCTGCTAGTTTCTTGCAGCCTAGTCCTTCTGTCAAGTGCATAGTGTATGTATACATTTGTCTGATTCTGAGAGTGGATGTGTGAAGGTCAACCTTTATTTTGGTGCATCACCTCTTTTAGAGTAGGTAGTTTGTTTTCCATGCATTTCTTCTCCCTTTTCATCCCCCCCTTTATTATAGCTATATATATACTTGTATTTTGCACTGCCTAAAACAAACATGATGCATCAAAGGGAACTAGCCCTTATCTAGAGACTCTCCTCTCCTGCTTCACCATCCCACAGGTGAGAGAGGAGTTTCCATGTTGTGAGAAGAAGGCAAGAACCCGTTTTCCTGCCACTGGGTGCAATCTCCAGTGTCAACATGTACACACTAAGACATGCATGTGATACTATTTTGTTATAATGTGCAAGGGTGTGAAAATACATAGTTTGAAAGTGGGTCAAGTTGATCAACCAAAAGGTAGGTTGTGTGTTTACTAAAATAAAATTTAAGTATACATTTACTTATACTTTAAATTTATTGTAGTAAATATAAAAATTAAGGTCACTCTACATATTATAGAATTGGTCTCACAGCTCCATGAGTTATAGTTAGAAGATAGTTTTTCAAAATCCAATCTAGTCAATATTTAGTCATTTTTAAGATTTCAATATTGAACCTAAAGTTTTTAGTGTTAATTTTTGTAACAAATGTCCATTTTGGGCAAACATGTAGTAATTTTTAAAGGTTTTGGGGCCTTTTACATTACTTTATGACATTTTTAAGAGTTGTGATTTTGCCAAAATTAAGTTTTACAAACCAATGCACACCCAAACACCCCTTTATATCAATTTTATTTATGATTAGGTCGCTTATATGCCAAAAGTGACACAACATCACCATAATAATTTATGACCATGGTAAATGGGGACAATTTGGGGCACATTTGTGTGTGATCACCCCAATTCACTTTGAATCCATGAAAAAATGGTTGGCATGGGGACATGTAGGTCACATTGGTGACCCATGCACACCAAACTGCCTGTTTGTGTCAATTTTACTTGAAATTAGTCCTTTATCAACTAAAATTGAAAAAAAAACACCATATCCACTTATGAAAAAGGTAAGTAAAACAAATTTAAGCACATTTTTGCACCATCACCTTATTTATCTTTGAATTCAGGTAAAAATGGTGTGTTTATGGTAATGTAAGTTGCATTATGACCATTGCACATATAACTATAAATTTGTGTTGATTTTACTAGTAATTAATTAACTTATAGGCCAAAAGAGACACAACACCATATCCACTTATGACTAGGGAAATTTGAACAGTTTTGGGCATGCTTGTGCATAATCACCCCAATTCAGTTTGAATTCTAGCTAAAGTGGTGTGATTAGGGAAACATAAGTCATATGGGTAATGTGCATACATACAACCACCCATTTATGTTGATTACACTTGAAATTAAGTAATTTATATGACAAAAATAATACAACACCATATCCACTTGTGACTAGGATAAATGCAGATGATTTGGGGCATATTTATGTGAGATCACCCAAATTCACTTTGAATTCAAGCCAAAGTGGTATGATTGAGGCAATGTGGGTTATATTTGTGACCCAAACATATCCAAACATGCATTTATGCCATTTTTACTCAAGATTAGGGGAATTATAGATCAAAAACAACATAATAACACCATAACATATGCAACTAGGGAGAATGCAAAAATATCAGGGCACATTCATGTATGATCACACTAATTCACTTGGAATTAAGGCCAAAGTGGTGTGATTGGGGTAAATTAATTCACATTAGTGATGAGATAACCCCAAAACACCCCTTTATCTCTATCTTACTTTTGATTATGTCCCTTATAGGCCAAACAATGATAAAAAAGACCATATCCACTTGTAACTAGTGCAAATGTGAATAATTTTGGGAACGTTTGTGTAAAATGACCCTAATTCACTTTAAATTGGGAAAAAATGGTGTAATTGGGGAAACATAAGTTGAATTGGTGACCCTATACAACTAACCACCCCTTTATGTTGATTTCACTCATGATTAGGTCACTTTTATGCCAAAAGCGAGATTAAAAAAAAACATATCCACATGTGCCAAGATAAATATAAATAATATGGTGCACATTTATGTGCAATCAACCCTATTGTGTTAGAGTAGGGGTTTTGTTTTTTCCCATATTTATTTATTATTGGTTTTTTTATTCACTTGGAGTTTTCTTACTTTCATAGAGAAGTTTGCTTATGTGTGAAGGTTGACTGGGTGACTAAGAAGTAAATCCCTTGACTTGAGTATGGGAGTGACTCATCTATTCTTGGCCTTATCAACCACCTTTTTTTGAGGATTTAATTATCTATTATAGGGGTATGTTGACCACCTTTTATGGAGGATTTAATTTATTATTATCCTATATGTACTCATCTCGTTTGAGATTTTTTTAACTTAATGAAATATTAGGTTTTGATCCACTTGATTTTTATCTCTTGAAATATTATCTTTGAGTGATGCCATTTTTATTTAACAAAATTTTAGTATGTAAAAGCTTTTTCTTGTGTTATATATACATTTGCATTTGTGTTATCTAGAACTAGAGACATCTTTGATATGGTATCAAAGCCATTTGTGGTCATTATATGTCTAGTTTTTTAATTTATGTTAAGCTATCTTTTAAAATAGTGATATTTTTATCTATAAAATTAGCTTGGTATACAATCCATTTGTGGGAGTTATTAGTTTATGGAGTCATTTTTTGAATATCTGGTTCATTAGCAACCATTTCCATGGTTTTTTATGGTTTCTTTGTGACTGTGTGTTCTATGTGTCTTGGTACATTTTCCTGCAAAAGACTTGTGTGCCTACTTAAAGCCTCAAGTTTGATCTCCTATGTTTGGAGTTAGCATGTATATTTAGCCTTAGCTCAACCTCATTCAGTTTTGTGTGTTTGAGAGACTATTTGTCTCTAGTTTTATGTTGCTTCTAGGCAACCTCATCTATGACATTTTCACCTTTTGAGTTTACTCTCATTACCACCCAATTAGAACCACCACTCAGTGTAGCCTTTACAATTTCAAAAGTGTTGAGAGTTTTTTCCAAAATAAGTTAAGTCTATTCAAAATTTTCCCTAAAGTTTTTTAAAGATATAGTAATTAAATCACATTTTTTAATATCTTAATTTAAAACAGGTCAAATAGGCTACTTTTCTTTGAATGCACAAGTAATGCATAAAAGGATTGGTCAAATTTAGCATTGTTAGTGGAGTTTTTTTATTTTTTTTATAAAAATAATATATTTTAGGTAATATCCAAATAGAAATTATTAGTCATATATTCACTTAATTGCGTTGTGTACTCATCTTGGATGCATTTTAGACTGAGACTAACATCCTCACATGGTCTTGTAAATTATGTCTTTTTGAAATTTACACTAGTTTCTCTAGACATATTCTCTATTATACCTGACATAATTTGAGCGTGTGTTATTTAAAAAATTTAGGGGGGTTCACCATTTCATAGTTTAGGAGGGTCTAATTTATTTTGAGTTACTTTTTATTTCTACTTGCGCTTGCATTTATGCAACAACAATAACTTGTACTACTACTACACCTCAACTCAACACTAAAATGGATTCAAGTTTGATCAACACACCAACTCCCTTAAACTATCATGAATGGAAAATAAAAATGGTAATCATTATAAATAGTAAGGGCATGTATAGGATAACCATGGGTGATTAAAATGAACCTAACATAGATGTAAATGAAGTTAAGTGGTATAACCATAATGATGAAGCCTATGGCCTATTATGTCTTTTTATAGCACCTAATCTCTTTTTTCACTTAGAGCTTACCAAATCACCTCATGATGTAGGGACCATTTTGGGTAAACTATTTTGGGAGCAATATGTGATGAGAGGTCATGATCTTAAGAATGAACTCAATATCCTAATTCCTTGCAAATTTGACACCCTTCAATATTTATTTAGTAAGTTCAAGTCCTAGAGATTATAGTTGAAATATTGTGGGATAAAGAAAGAAGATGACCAACTTATTCTTTCTATACTTTCTAAACTAGGTCCTGATTATTCAGTATTTGTCTCTAATTGCCATGCTAATAAAAGTGCTATGGGCACTACATGGAAACTATCCTCTTTATATGATTTTATTTTTGGCTTAATAGAGAGCAAGACAATTTGATCTAGATGGTCACATTGGAGTCCACAAAACCTCAATCCCTAATTACTAGGAATGGGAAAGCAAAGACTTCAAAAAAGAGAAAAAGAAGAAGAATAAGGATCAAGAGAAGAAGAAATAATCAATCTCTAAAAAAACTAACACTAAAGCCTTCTCTTCAAATGACAAAGCTAAAAAAGATAAGTTTAAGTGTGCCTACTATAATAAAAATGGGCATGATGAAAACAAGTGCATGAACAAGAAAATAGATCACTTAACTCATCTCATAGACAAGAAAAACATTGGTGTTCTTGATTCCATCAAGCAAAATTCATCTACCCAAGATTATAGTAAGATAAAGGTAAAGGAGAAAGAGAAATAAAAGGGTAAGACTCTTGTAGTAGTTGCATATTCAACATCTTCATGGGTTATTGACTCTGGTGCTTATCACCACATGTACTCTTCAATAGTTGAGTTTTATTCATTATATCCTTATAACATGTCTTCCATCAATTTAGGTGATGAGAATTTTGTACTAGTTGTACGGAGAGGGTCTATTGTGTTGGGTGAATATTTTGTCGACCAGCTAACTGGTGAGAAAAATAGTTCCTATCACCACAACATAGGGAGATTGGTCGTCTAGGTGTGTAGTTTTACTACATCAACAAGGGACAAATCTCTCCTCTCATCAAGGGGAGGTTTCCTATTAAATATATGGAGGCTATATATATATATATATATATATATATATATATATATATATATATATATATATATATATATATATATATATAAGCATAAAGTAAGACACAGGGGTGGGATAAACCATCCATCTCTCTTTTTTTAGAGATGATGTTAACAAACAGAGAAGAAATCTTGGGTGATTGGTGAAGGTACTTCTCTTCTTTCAGAAGTAACATTCAACCAAGAGCCAGATCCCTTCCTAGATAGTAGAAATCCTGGTGAAGCAATAGAAGGCACTTCTCTTCTTTTAGAAGTGCTTGTTCTTGCAAACAACATGAATCTCTCTGGTAACAAGTGAGTGGTAACCAAGGGCACATAGTAGCTAGCAATCTAAGATGTAGCACAAAGTCTCCACCCTGACTACCCTAGAGTGAGATATGAAGAACAATGGGGGCACAAAGTTTTCTCAAGGTCCTTTACACAGAAAGAAACTAAAAACACACACTGAAGGCAACTATAATAGCACAAAGTCTGAAAGTAGTTGGCTTTAGGACACCTTCCATATCACTTCCACTAGCTCTACTTGTTAAATCAAATAAACAAGAATGCTTTTAGGAAATAGACATAAGAACAATTTCCTAAAGTAACACAAGCTAAAATAGCACAAAGTCTACAAGTAACTTGCTTTCTCATTCAATCAAAGAAATATGAACAACAATCTGAGCTCAAAGTCTCAGTAATGCCTTTCAATTTGGGCAAAGTTTTACTTCTTTAAGGGAATATCTCCCTTGTAAAAATGAAAGAGTTTACATTATTTAGAGGCCAGGAGAGACTTGGCACTTTGTCCCATGAAGCAACCCATGCTGCACAATTAATGCCTTGATTCTGTCAGGAAGGGCCATGCTAGAGTAGGGTAGCTACCTTAACTGTGGCATGTTGGTTCATCTCCTTTGTCATCTCCTAAGTTTAAATCACTCATTCCATCCCCTGCTAACCATGTAAATGTCTATTCTGCCTTTAATTCAAAAAAGACAAACAAGCTATGCTTTCAATGTTTGTAGGCCCCAAATATCTACCTAGTGAACTACTTCACCTACTGGAATTAACTCCCGCCAAGTTTCCCTCTTTGTCTCTCCCTTCTCTTTGTCCTAGCCTTAGTGTCTTTAAATGCATTGGGTCTGTGTTTTAAGCATACAAGTATCAATCAGACACTTCACTATAGTAATTTTGAAATTTGCAGGTCTCTCTTCATTTGAAGGTTAACGGCTAGCCATTTGTCCCAATTTTGATGTTTGCAGGCTTGTCATTTTGTTATGACGCAGGTGAGGATGCGTGGCAACATTCATGGCTTTGAAATAAGTCCATTGGAATAGGCAAAGATTTTTAGGGGCTGGAGGTGTGGATGCAAACATGTGGCAGCTTTTGTTGCACTAAGACGTGACATGTGGCAAGTTTTACACCTTGAAACTTCATTTGAAACTGTGTCTCAGTACGTGACACTTGGCAGCTTCTGCTGCACTTTGAGGCTCAAACCTTTTCTGAAGGGAACATGCCCTTCAGGGTCTTGAAAAAGGTTCATTTCATGTGTCGAGTGTCCCTTCACAAAGGTGTATGCCCTTCAGGATCTTCCAAGGGCCTTCGGGCTTTGATTCTTCAGCGGGCCATTGGTCCCTTTATTCTCTTCAGACAAAATGTCTGAAGGAATTCTTTCAGACAAATTATTTGAAGGAAACCTTTCCTTGGCTTTATGTGTGCCTCTATATTTGAGTGTGCCCCATTTTTGACATGTGGCACATTTTGCCACATCAAACAAGTGACACGTGGCATCTTCCACTATTAACACTTGGCAGCATCTACCTTCTCAAGCCTTTGTGACATCGTACAAATGTTTGGGGCTCAGTTGGGCACTCACAGATGATGACACTTGTCAGCCTCCACCGCTCTCTGCATGGGACACATGGCATGGTTTGCTACTCTTAGAAAAACAAAGTGGAGCCTTCTGCTATTGCCACTTGTCACCCTTCGTGGAATTTTGGCAAAATATTTATCGAAAGGGACCTTGCAGCTTATAAGGAACTCTGAGATGTGAACACTGACACATGTCATGTTCTACTAAGTCAAAATGGGACGCGTGGCATGGTCTAAATAATTTAAATAGTCACATGAATGCAAACACGTGGCAGCCTCCATTTCATTTAGTCACTCACCCCTGGGCCTACCATGGTCTTTACTTGAAATAGTGAAGCTAAGGGAAGGGACTGTGGATATTGACACTTGGAGGCTTTTGGCAAGATTTGAACTGGATGTATGGCATCATCCACCAATTCTCAGAAACAAAGTTTAATGGGGCTCGGTTGATGACACTTGGCAGCATTCGCCTGACTCTTTCTTTTGTGTGTGCTTCTTTCCTTAGCTGAGGCAACCTTTGAACTTGTGAACCCGTTAAACTTATGAAGCGGTTCAAGGTTCAATGATTCAATCGATTCATTCCTTTGATTTGGCTGAGTCACTTTGGCATCTTTGAACCAAGTGCATTGAACCATTGAGTCATTGAACTTGTTGAATCGATGATCCAAAATGGTTTGAGGTTCAACGGTTCAAGCCTTTAAAACTCATTAAGTATCCAGAGCTGTGGAACCTTGAAACAATCAAACTTTGAACCTTTACCAAAGTGATTAGCTCTTGTTAACGATGTTGAATCTTTGAACCCATTGAACTGAAAAGGTTCAAGGTTCAATGGTTCAATGGTTCAATCTTTATTTTGATACTTGCTGACAGACCCTTTTTGATCGAACCAAAGTGCTGACCCAAACCTGAAGGTGACCAAGTATTGGAAACTGGTTCTTTTGATTGAACTCACTTGTAGAAGCCTTTGAATCGGTTGAACCTGCTAATCCCTTTACCAAAAAGTTGAGAAAATGATGAAATTGAATGCTCATGACAAATTTTTGGAAAGGTAAGAGACAATTTTGGTCATACAGGATCAAAATAATTCATATGTTGCCCCAAAAATGAGAAACCTATTTTTGGGGACAACAACTGGCTCCAGTTGGGGAATTTTTGTCAGATGAAAACTTGAAACACATCTGAAGGGAGTAAAAACTAGAATCTCTAGTGCCTTGAAGTGTACCATTGGGCTATGGAGTCATGCTACCCAAAAAGAAAGGCTCCAAAAAATGAAAACAAAAAGAGCAAAATAGGAACAAAAGACTATAAAAATATACATATGTACAGGGGAACTCATCTGATACTTCAAGAGTTGAATTGCTTCAGATGTTACCCATTATGAGGCAGAGAAAAGAGAGTGCCATGTTGATACTTCAACAAGTAACTATTTTCACCATTGAGATGATGAATGGTAAAAGGGCCTCTCCATAGAGAATCAAACTTTTCGTGCATCCCCTTTGGTTCTCTCCTCTTGTCCCACAGTAGGACTTGATCTCCAATCTAGAAATCATGATTCTTTGCTTTCTGGTCGAAGAGCTTCTTCACCAGACCTTAATGGTGGCAATTCAATTCACCACTGTATTTCTCTACTCTTCCAGCTTAGTCAAGCACATGATGCTCTTATCAAGTGAGCTCTCGTACGCTTGATCTTCAATGGCCTTAGCCAATTTTAGGGCTATAAATTCTAGGGTGATTGGTATTTTAGCATTCAGTCCGTAAAGAAGTTGGAAAAGAGACATATCAATTGCCTTCTTTGGTGTAATTCTGTCTACCCATAGAGCATCAACCAATGCTTTATGCCATGTCCTTTGGTTGTCATCCACCAACTTCTTGATGATAGCCACCAAGTTCTTATTGCTTGGTTTGGCCTGTCCATTCCCTTGTGGAAAGTACTCAAAAGAGTGGGAGAGCGTAATTTCATAGTAGAAATAGAATTGAGTAATCTCTTGGGAAGTGAAACAAGCTACATTGTCAGTGATAATCTTGGCTGGAACCCTAAACCTGGATATGATGTTCTCTTTGAGGAAATTGCATACTACTTCGAAAGTAGCATGTTTGGTCAGAATAGCTTCTACCCATTTGGTGAAGTAGTCTGTTGTTGTAAGCACATAGTCATGTCCAACACTTGAAGATGGGTTTACAGCTCTGATAAAGTCAATTCCCCATTGCTGGAATGACTCCTCTATGATCACTGGTTTGAGGGGCAAGGTAGCTAACTTGGGCTTTCCAACAAACTACTGACACCGTTCACATCCTCTGATCCATTTGTATGCATCTTGAAAGAGAGTTGGCTAGTAGTACCTGGCTCACAGGATCTTATGAGTAGTCACAGGAGCAAAAAAATGTCCTCCACATGCTGAATTGTGGAAAGACATCAAAATTTAGCTTTGCTACTCTTTATCCACGCAGCAAAGGAAAACTCCATCAAGGCTCCTCTTGTATAGGCCGTTATCCTAGAGGACAAAATTTGTAGCTTTCAACTTGATGGTCCTCATTTCTTTATAAGATAGGTGAGCAAGACACTAACCATAAGTAAATAAATGACCAATACCTGAATACCACTCATTCGTGGTGGAGACAAAGAGGACTATTGGTGTGTCATCCACTTTTGGTTCTTCATGCTTTGTTCCTCTTGGCTTGTTGTCAGAAATTAGTTGGCATAGCCCCTTTCCATGCACCATCTTTGTTGGCTCAATGACCAGATCAAACTCTTGGATATTTGCAACCCAATTGCCTCTTTTCATCCCAAACTCCTACTGAGTCAGTATGGATTTGACCGTGGTGTCAGGAACCAAGGCAATTATGTGTGAATTCAAGATGTATAAGCAGAAATGCTTCACTGCCTTTACCACTGCATAGGCAAGCTTCTCTATGTTCAAGTACTTTAGATCATGAGATTTGAGAGGATAGATCATGAAGGAAATGGGGGATTCCATACCTTCTTTATTCTATTTAACCAGAATGGCTGAAAGCCTATGTTCTGAAGCATAGCTGTAAATGGTGAACTCTTTGTTATAGTCTGGACAAGCTAAAATTGGAGCATGGGCAATGACAGTCTTGATATCCTCAAATGCCGACTTACCTTCTTTAGTCCAGTTGAAGGTGGATTTTCCCTTTATCATATTTACAATGTGCCTAGTCTTCTCAGCAAACTCAGGGATGAACCTTCGTAAGAAATTCACCTTTCCAAAGAAAGAGTGAACAACAGTCTTGCTTGTGGTCAAGGTAAGCTCTTAGATAGATTTGACTCTATCTGAGTCAATCTTTATGCCTCCTTTAGAGACAATGTGTCTGAGAAGTTTCCCCTCTGTTACTCCAAAAACTGACTTCTTTGGGTTTAAGAAAATGCTATTTTGGCAACAACATTCTAGCACTTGTTGCAAATGGCACACATGGTCTGGGCAATGCTTAGAGAAGACGATCAAGTCATCAAGATAAACTACAATGAAATTTCCCATCTCATCCTTGAAGGCAAGGTCCATTGCTCTTTAGAAGGTGTCACCAACATTTATCAAGCTAAAAGACATCCTTCTATATGCAAACGTGCTCCAAGGTGTGGTGAAAGCAGTCTTATGCTGGTCTACCTCA
This sequence comes from Torreya grandis, assembly GCA_037957365.1. Taxonomy (NCBI): domain Eukaryota; kingdom Viridiplantae; phylum Streptophyta; class Pinopsida; order Cupressales; family Taxaceae; genus Torreya; species Torreya grandis. Next base: position 5,688,713 of record JARHVA010000354.1, read on the forward strand.
CCAACTTCAACTTGATTATATCTTGAGAAGCCATCTAGCATTGATAACATCTCTGAACCTATCACTGTCTATATCACTTGATCCATGATTGGCAAAGGGTAATTATCCTTCAAGGATGCCTAATTCAAATTTCTAAAATCCACACAAAAGTGAATTTCACCATTATTCTTCCTCATAGGCACTATATTTGCAATCCATGTGGAATGATGGATTGGAAAAATGATCCTAGCATTTAGCATCTTTTGTATTTTAGATAGAATGGTACCTGATATTTTTAGATTATAATGTCTAGACTTTTCCCTGCAAGGTGTTGAATCAGTCTTGAGAGGAATGTCATGTCAAATTTTGTCAGGCTGAAGTGACTTCAGGTCATCATAGGAATATGCCAGGATGTCCATGTACTAGTTGAGTAATTTGGTGAACTTGACCCTCTCCTCAGGAGTACAACATTTCCTAATGTTCACCATCTTGGGGTCTTCTCTAGTTCCCAAATTTACTTGATCAAACTCTTGAGATGAGTTTGGATCCATTGGCTGCTGTTTGATGAATCTATCATTCTTATCAAACAACTTCTCAAGGGAAACCAAGCCTTTGGGAATCTTGTTCCCTTTGAGTTGCAAGAACTCCTCCCCTGCATCTGCATTTGATTCAGGAGCTGGTTCGCACTTTTGAGGTTCACTACCTTCAAAATGTAGTCATTCAAAGCTGTCCTTTTGCTCCAAGAAGGCAATGATTTGGTTGTCATTGTTAAACACCTACCAATGACTGGTATTATTAGGTACACTTGGCCAAAATACTAACTCAATTATGCACTTGTCTCTTTTGAAATCTGGGTGGGGGACTAAGAGAGTGGTTGAAATAACTAGTGCATCCACCCGATCATTGAATTCTCTAAGAATCATAGAGATGTTGAAAACATCAAAGTCTTCAAGCTGGTCCAAGACTAGATTGCATTAATGATGCAATCTTTTATTCTTGGTCTGATACAGGTTTCTCACCTAACAAACCACTAGTTTAACATCTCCTTTAGCATGAAGGAGCTTGATGCCTTTGTCTCGAGTAGCCCTCAGTCCAAGCAATAGAGACTCATATTCAGTTGTGTTGTTCATGTTGCTAAATTGTAATTTATAAGACGAAGGAAAATAATCTCCTTGAGGAGATATTAAAACAACCTCAGATCCTGAACCAGTGGAGGAGAAGCTGCCATCAAATTGAAGAATCCATACCTCATTTGATACTAATTTTCTTTTGGATTCTTCTTCATCTGGGGGTGGAGATACTTCCACACTTGGCTTGTGCTCAACCAATTCCTCTAATATTCCATCTGAATGCATTTCCAAGCTATCACCTATAGGAGCTTCATTAGATGCCTCATGAACTCCATCTGTGGATAGAAAGTAGTTACCCATGCCTGAAGACTCAAACAAAATTTGAGCTTCAGGTGCTGAGGTCTAGGTAACTATGTATTTTGCTTCCTTCTTAGGGAGTAGCTTTTTCATGACACCTTTGACTAGAATCCTCACCTTTGATAAATCCATGCTCAATTCACCACCAACATCCCTACAGAAATTCCACCCAAGAAGGATGCCATAGGATGTAGGGACGTCGGCCACCAAAATAGTCATCTTAATTATTTTGTCTAGAAAGGCAGAAAATGTGAATTAGGTGTCTTTAATTTGACCTAGTAGTGGCACTTATTTGTTCTCCATAGAGAAGTATCTACCAAACATCTTGCTCAGTGTGAGGTCAAGGGATTCAACTACTTTAGCAGGTATGAAATTATCTAAAGCTTCAGATTCAATGATGTAATTATTCAATTGATGTCCATTTATCAACAATGAGACATAAAAAGGTTCAGTCTTGTTAGGAGTAGCAAGAGGGGTAATGACAAGATTATTCTTGGTGGGTGCCTCCTTGGGTGGATCATGCATCACTTTAGGGACTGCTCGCTCAACAGGGATGTTCTGGTTTTTAACATACTAAACCAATTTATCTAATTGCTCGAGATGGGACTGTAGAAATTTAAATTCAGACATTTGAATTTTGGTCTTTTTCATATGGTCAATTATGTCAAATGCCTGGAATGAGCTAGGAGCAGAGGATGGGAATTCATCCTTTTGATTTTTAGAAGGGGGAGGACTGGACTATGAATTTAAAGTAGAAGGTGTAGGGGTATTTGGGGTACTTACCTTTCTAGCGATCACCAGGTCCTTTGGCTAGAAAGGAAGAGTGGATCCCTGCTTAGCAATCAAAACTGTTGGTTAAGGTCGCTCCTCCACTTTCTCTTTACTGGCTTATTGAGCTGACTGATTCTTGGACTAGGTGAAAATAGCATATGACCCCTCAGCCACATTGCCTTCACTTCTAGGTTCATCTTGATAGTTCAGGAAACCAATATGGGAGTCACCAGCTAATTCTTCTTCTTCCTCAGTGAAGATATTAGCATCATCTTCAAGATTCAACTCAAGTTGGGATGAGTAATCTGATTCAGCTTCAGGATATCCAACCACTGAGTTAGTTGGAGGTGCTTCAATGTTAAGATTATTCATCTTAGGGGGATGAAGATGATTAGTTTGCACTTGGTTTTTAGCAACATGTCCCTAGTAAGATTGATTAGGGAATGTCCTCCTTGGTACATCTCTATAAAAAGGAGTAGGTGACATTCCTTGTGCCATTTACTTTTTGATGGCTAGTACTTTGTTTGCTAGCTTTTACACCATAGGATCAGTGGTGGCTAAAAGGGAGCATTTAGATGAGGAAGAAGACTTGGCTCTGTATGGATCTCTCCTTATCTTTCCCACCAAGATAAGGTCATCTTCAACTTTGGTAGCCAAATCTTGAGTAGCTTCTAGGTTTATGTGGCTAGCTCTTCTTAGCAAAAAACTCACTTCAGAGAGTTGTGAGTTGATGAAGAAGCATTTGAGGTTTTCAGGGGTCGGCTGAGCAATATCAAGAATTCAGTTCCTCAGTTTATCAAACTTGCCTATGAAATCCTTCATAGGCTCATGAGGCTCCTTCTTCAATTATGTGAGCTAGGCCAATAAAGCATGTGCATCTTTTGCAGGCTTGAATATGGCCTCAAATTTGGCTTTGAGTGTGTCCCAATCAGTGACTAATCTAGTTTACAGATGGTAGAACCAGTCTACAGTAGCCCCTTGCAATGTTTCCATGAAGAGTCTAACCATGACATCTTCAAAATCCACTCCTATTACACTACAAGCTATGCTAAAGGCTGTAACGTGTTCATCAGAGTGAACTTTCCCATCCCCAAAGAATTTAGGGAAAATATTCCTTAAGCTGCATGGGAGTTCATGTCAAGGTGGAGTTAGATTCAATGGGCCAAAAGAGTTACCCCAAGGGCCTCAAACTGCCATGATGGGATTATTAAAAGTAGGGATAACAAATCTAGGTGGAACTTAGATAGGCAAGGCTCTACTAATAACAAGAAAAGAAGCTCGCCTTGGTGTTGGTGTCCTGGTACGAGTAGGAGGGACACTCCTAGATCAATGAACTTGAGGTTGGGGAGAAAGCAAGTTGAAATCTCTTTGTTGTGCCAACTCAAAGACAGGTCAACAACACATTGAGCTCTCTAGCTTTTGGTATAGCATGGAATCACCAGATTGTGAATCAAAAATGGAAAAGGACTGGTCTAACTTCAATTTGAAGCTTGAGGCTTCAAACTACTTGTCCTTCCCCAGTGGAGTCGCCAAAAACTGTTGGGTGAATATTTTGTCGACCAGCTAATTGGTGAGCAAAATAGTTCCTATCACCACAACATAGGGAGATTGGTCATCCAGGTGTGTAGTTTTACTACATCAATAGGGGACAAATCTCTCCTCTCATCAAGGGGAGGTTCCCTATTAAATATATGGAGGCTATATACTATATATATAAGTAGAAAGTAAGACACAATGGTGGGATAAACCATCCATCTCTCTTTTTTTAGAGATGATGTTAACAAATAGAGGAGAAATCTTGGGTGATTGGTGTAAGTACTTCTCTTATTTCAGAAGTAACATTCAACCAAGAGCCAGATCCCTTCTTGGATAGTAGAAATCCTAGTGAAGCGACAGAAGGCACTTCTCTTCTTTCAGAAGTGCTTGTTCTTGCAAACAACAGGAATCTCTTTGGTAAGTCACTGGTAACCAAGGGCTTAGAGTAGTTTGCAATCTAAGATGTAGCACAAAGTCTCCACCCTAACTACCCTAGATTGAGATACAAAGAATAATGGGGGCACAAAGTCATCCCAAGGTCCTTTACATATAAAGAAACTAAAAACACATGCTAAAGGCAACTATAACATCACAAAGTCTGAAAGTAGTTGGCTTCAGGACACCTTTCATGTCACTTCCACTAGCTCTACTTGTTAAATTAAATAAAGAAGAATGCTTCTAGGAAACATACATAAGAACAATTTCCTAAACTAACACAAGCTAAAATAACACAAACTCTACAAGTAACTTGCTTTCTCATTCAATCAAAGAAATATGAACAACAATCTAAGCTCAAAGTCTTAATAATGCCTTTCAATTTGGCCAGAGTTTTGCTTCTTTAAGAGAAGATCTCCCTTGTAACAATGAAAGAGTTTACATTGTATAGAGGCCAGGAGAGACATGGCGCTTCATCCCATGAAGTGACCCATGCTGCGCAATCAATGCCTTGATTCTATCAGGAAGGGCCATGCTGGAGCAAGGTGGCTGCCTTAACTATGGCATGTTGGTTCATCTCTTAAGTCTGAATCACTCATTTAATCACCTACTAGCTGTGAAAATGTCTATTATACCTTTAATTCAAAAGGGACAAACAGGCTACGCTTTTAATGTTTGTAAGCCCCGAATATCTACTCGGTGAACTACTTCACCTACTGAAATTAACTCCCACTGAGTTTCCCTCTTTGTATCTTCCTTCTCTTGGTCCCAAACTTGGGGTATTTGAATGCATCAAGTCTATGTTCTAAGCCTGCAAGGATCAATCAGACACTTCACTGCAACAATTTTGATGTTTGTGGGTCTCTCTTCATTTGAAGGTTAACAGCTAGCCATTCATCCCAATTTTGACATTTGTGAGCCTGTCATTTTGTTGTGACACAGGTGAGGATGTGTGGTGGCATATGTGGCTTTGAAATAAGCCCATTGGAATAGGCTTCAAGGCTTGTTAGTGGCTAGAGGTGCGGATGCAGACACATGGCAGCTTCCACTGCACTGGGATGGGACACGTAGCGAGTTTTATGCCTTGAAACTTCATTTGAAATTGTGTCTTGATACGTGACACTTGGCAGCTTCCACTACACTTTGAGGCTCAAACATTTTTTGAAGGGAATATGCCCTTCAAGGTCTTGAAAAAGGTTCATTTCATGTGTTGAGTGTCCCTTCGCAAAGGTGTCTACCCTTCAGGATCTTCCAAGTGGCCTTTGGGCTTTGATTCTTTAGTGGGCCATTGGTCCCTTTATTCCCTTCAAATAAAATGTCCAAAGGAATTCCTTTAGACAAATTGTCTAAAGGAAACCTTTCCTTGGCTTTATGTGTGCCTCTATATTTGAGTGTGCCCCATTTTTGACATGTGGCACCTTCTACCGCATCAAAAAAGTGACACGTGGCATATTCCATTGATTCTTACCAGAGACACGTGGCATATTCCACTGTTGAAACTTGGTAGCATCCACCTTCTCAGGCCTTTACAACATTGTAGAAATGTTTGGGGCTCAGTCGAGCTCTCACAGATGATGACACTTGTCGGCCTTCATCGCTCTCTACATGGGACACGTGGCACGATCTGCTACTCTTAGGAAAACAAAGTGGAGCCTTCTGCTATTGCCACTTGTCACCCTCCACAAAATTTTGGCAAAAGCTTAGTTGAAAGGGACCCTATAGCTTATAAAGAACTCTAAGAAGCAAATGTCAACATGTGTCACATTCTGTTGAGTCACAATGGGATGTGTGGCATGGTCTGAATACTTTAAATAGTCACGTAGATGCAAACACATGGCAGCCTCTTCTTCATTTAGTCACTCACCCTGGGGCCCACCATGGTCTTTGCTTGAAATAGTGAAGCTAAGGGAAGGGACTACAAATATTGACACTTGGAGGCTTTCGACAAGCTTCAAACAGGATGCGTGGCATCATCCACCAATTCTTAGAAACAAAGTTTAATGGGGCTCGATCGATGACACTTGGTAGCTTCTACCGGACTCTTTCTTTTGCATGCGCTTCTTTCCTTAGCTAAGGCAGCATTTGAACCTGTGAACCCTTAAACCCATTAAAATTATGAATCAGTTCAAGGTTCAATGGTTCAATCAATTCATTCCTTTGATTTGGCTGAGTCACTTTGGCATCTTTGAACTAAGCGTGTTGAACCATTCAATCATTAAACCTATTAAATTGATGAACCAAAATGGTTCAAGGTTCAACGGTTCAATCCTTTGAAACTCGTTGAGTATCTGGAGCTGTGGAACCTTGAAACAGTCTAACTTTGAACCTCTATCGAAGCACTTAGCTCTTGTTAACGACGTTGAACCTTTGAACCCATTGAACTGAAAAGGTTCAAGGTTCAATGGTTCAATCCTTGTTTTGATACTTGCTGACAAACCCTTTTTGATCAAACCAAAGTGCTGACCCAAACTTGAAGGTGACCAAGTATTGGAAACTAGTTCTTTTAATTGAACTTGCCTACAGAAGCCTTTGAATTGGTTGAACCTGCTAATCCCTTTTCCAAAAAGTTGATAAAATGACGAAATTGAATGCTCAAGACAAATTTTTGGAAAGGGAAGAGACAATTTTGGTCATAAAGGATCAAAATAATTCATATGTTGCCCCAAAAATGAGAAAGCTATTTTTGGGGACAACATATTGAAATGGAAAGAGGAACATTCAATAATGTTCAAAGTTTCCCTTCTCTTTCAAACAATCTCCTATTAGTGTATCAAATCACTCATATCAACAGAGGCATGAGGGTTGAGTTTTTACCAATTTTAGCTATCATCAAGGAGATGCATAGTGGTTATACAGTGGTAGTGGGTAGGGTAGATCACAAATCCAAGTTATACACCTTCTCACATTTTTTACCTAATTATTCTCTCACTACATTACTAACTCATTTAAATGGAGTTAGCAGATTATGACATGAATGGTTTGGCCACCTTAACTACTGCTACCTCTAAAAACTTAGCAAAAATTACATGGTCATAGGCTTGCATGGAGTCCAATTCTATAAAGGAATTTGTGAGGGTTACTCTCTTCGAAATCATCTTGAATCAAAATTTGACAAAGGCAAAGCTTAGAGGGATTCAAAGCATTGGAGTTACTACAAATTGATGTATCAAGGCCTTTTCCTACTCTATCTTTTACAAGGGCCAAATACATTCTCAATTTCATTGATGATTTATTGAGATATACATGGTTCTAATTACTTAATCAAAATTTTGAAGTGTTTGAATATTTTCAAGACTTCAAGCACTTGCTGAGAAATAAATTGAGAAATCCATCAAGGTGATTCAAACTGATAATAGAGGTGAATATGCCAACAATAAATTTGATCAATTTCACACCACAGAGGGTATTGATTTGTAGTGGATAGTTACTTACCTTCATTAAAATAATGGAGTTGTAAAATACAAGAATATATCCTCAAAAGAGATGTTAGATATATGATTCACTCTAAATCCTTAGCACCTCAGTATTGGGCCAAACCCATTAATTGTGATTGTTTTATTCAAAATAGGGTTCCTCCCAAATCTTTGAAAGGCATAACACCCTTTGAATCTTGGCTTGGAAGGAAACCTAAAGTTGAACACTTTAGGATTTTTAGATATCTAGCTATGGAATGCATACCAAAAAAGATATGTAAATATATGGAATCTCAGTCCAAGCCTTGCATCTTTGTAGGTTATCAATATGGTGTCAAGAGTTACTACCATCTACATCTGAACACACATGAGTTGTTCATAGAGAGAAGTATTCAATTTCAAGAGAGTCCCTAAGACTCAACATTTAACACTTCTTCTCTTTCATTAGATTCACTTAGACTTGATGATTCTTCTTCCAATTTGAATCATCTAGAGCAGGTTCCTAAGCCAAGGTCTTCTTCTTCTTCTTCTTCTTCTAATTTAAACAATGAGGGAAGTGATGGGGAGTATTATACATCCACCTCTAATCTTGTTTTAGAAGATGAGGAGTTAACACCTAACTCACCCACTTCTAATCCCATTTGGGCTAGATAGACACTTTAGAGTGTGAAAGGAAATTACTTAGATGATTCACAACAAAATAATAATATATGGAAAAATTAAGAGTAAAATAAGCAAATCCACAACAACAATTGGCAAAAGAGAAGAATACTTGAATATTATGATTGAGCCACTTCAAGGAGGAAACCTCCTCAAAAATAAAATAGGAAAAAATTCATAATATGATGATAAAATAATAACCAATACCTCTTATATATATTCTTCTTAGCTATGGTTATTCTATAAGCCGACCATACTAAGAACATCAAGAACAACAACAAGCTAATATGAAGGTGTGTAAGGTAAAAGTTTGCCACACATAACCCTAGATGCACTATAGGTTAAGGGTGTAGCATGCCATTCCCATTCAAAACAACATTGTTATCAATGTTGAATCAAATTAAGACGTTGTTGTAGGAATTCTTTATCCTCCCATATTGCATCTTTAGAATGTAGGTTCTTCCATTTGATCAAATACTGATTAATGGATCTAGTATGTAGATGCTTAGTGCATATGTGAAGGATATCCTTAGGATATATAATGGATTGGAATTCTTAATATAATTTAGGTAACTTAGTTTGAATGGAAACTCTGTTTCTAATTACTTTTTTTGGGAAAGATACATGGAATACCAGATGTATGTGAGTAGCTGGGGGTAATTCTAGCTTGTAAGCCACACTACTGATTTTATGCAAGATATGGTAAGGTCCATAATACTTAGGTGATAACTTTTTATCCTTTTTAATTTCAAAATTCCACTCACTATGGTGTTGATTTTCTTGCTACTTTATTCAATTTTGTGCTTTTACCAAGTTCTCTCACAAATTGACTAGCACCACCTGTTGATGGTGAATGTATTCATCAACAATTTGAACCTTAGGATGTATTGGCAAAATGAAAGTGATGGATGGGGGTGATACCTATATAATTCCACAAATGGAGACATCTTGGAAGAAGTTTGGAAAGAAGTGTTGTACTACCATTCATCTAGTGGTAGCCAATAAACCCATTTGTCTTGTTTTAAAAAATAAATAAAGAATATACCCTTTGAGACATTTGTTGACTACCTCTATTTGTCCATCATATTGAGGATGATAAGATGAGATATGAGCCAACTGGGTACCTAAACATGTAAATAGTTTAGTTTAAAAATTACTAGTAAATATGGGATCTCGATCACTTACAATGATCTTTGGAGTGCCATGCAATTTTTGAATTATATTGAGAAAAGCATAAGCTACTATATTGGTAACAAATGGCTATGATAAGGATAAAAATGAGCAAACTTGGTGAGTTGATCCACAACTACCATGATAAATTTTTTATCCTCAGACCATGGTAACCCCTTCATGAAATCCATGGAAACCTCTTCCCAACACTAGATAGGATGGATAAAGCTACAAAACACCTAGGCTCTTAATGGTTTCACCTTTATTTTGTTGGCATACCATGCATTCAGCCACATATTTATTAACATCCCCTTTGATTCCTTCCAAAAAGAAAACTTGCTTGATTCTGTTATATGTTTTGAAAAATCTTGAGTGACTTCCAAGTTGAGAGGCATGAAGTTCCTAAAGAATTTTATGTTTGAGGAGAGAATTCTTACAAAAGTATAATCTATCTTTATACCATAATGTGTTCCCCTCCCAGGTATATTTTTTAGATTCATTAGAACCCCACTGAAGATTATGAATCAAATCCTTGGTCGTATCATCAATCTCTAATTCTGATCTTGCTTCTTTTAGCCAATCTACCTACCATATAGTTGTGGTGCATAACAATGCCTCAATTGATTCATCCCACCTAGAGAGGGAATTTGCCACCACATTCTCTTTTCCTTTCGTATACATTGTTTAAAAATCATAGCCTAACATTTTAGTCACCCTTTTTTGTTGTTTATCAGATGACAAGTGTTATTTAAAAAAATATTTGAGGCTATCACGATTAGTCTTTACCTAAAAGTGACAACCCATCAAATAAGGTCTCCATTGCTTCAATACATGTGGAATAGACATCATATCTTTCTCATATATTGGTTTGAGCCTATTTATTCCCTTAAGTTGGCAACTTTCAAATGTCAGTGGTCTACCTTCTTGCATGAGTATATCCCCCATACCATATCTAGATGTGTCACACTCTATAGCAAAAGTTTTTGAAAAATTAGGAGTAGCCAAAACTGGAGTTGTGCACATAATATTTATCAATTGTTCAAATGCCTTGGTAATTAAATTAGTACATTATAAGGAGTCTTTCTTCATTAAAGAGGAGAGTGGTGTTGTAATGCTACCATAATTTTTAACAAACCTATGAAAGTAACTAGTTAAACCTAAAAATCCATGGAGGTTTTTGAGGGACTTGGGAACCTATCACTCCATCATTGATTGTATTTTATTAGGCTCAACTTTCACTCCTTAATGTGAAACAATATGGCCCAAGTAATCTACCTCTTGGATACTAAAAGCACATTTGTAAGGTTTGGCATAAATATGTTGTTTTAAAATTAAAAACACCTATTTTATATGCTTTAAATGGTCTTCCAAATTTTTATTGTAGACGAGGATATCATAAAAAAACACTAATACAAAATTTATAAAAAATGGCCTAAAAATAGTATTCATCAAACTCTAAAATATAGATGGTGTTTTTGTGAGGCCAAAAGGCATGACCATAATTTCATAATGGCCTTCATGAGTTCTGAAAGCTATTTTAGGTATATCCTCATCGCATATGCAAATATGATGATATCAAAATTGAAAATATAAATTGGAAAAATAAATAACACAATGAAATTCATCTAGAAATTCATCAATTAATGAAATAAGAAACTTATCTTTGATGGTGTATTTGTTGAGTCTCTATATTCTAGGCACACCCTCCAACTGTCATCCTTATTTCACACCATGACCACCCAAGAGGGATATTCACTTTGACTATGTCATATGATTCTTGCCTCCAACATATTTTGTACCATATTTTTATTTTTACTCTTTTGGGCATAAGGATATCTATAGGGTCTGATATTAGGTGGTGTACTTCCTAGAATGAATCTAATGACATGATCATGTGAATGACTTGGAGGAATTCCTTTTTTAATCTCACCAAAAACAAAAAAATGGTCATCTAACACATTTTACAAATTAGGATGTGTAGACTTCTTGGTTGGTTGAACCTCCATGGAAAGTAAGTGTGCCACAAAACCTTCTACACCTTTTTTGAGAATATTCATCATCTAGTGGGAACAAACTAGTTATGGAGATTTAACACGTAATCCATGTAGTTCAAAAATATTTCCTTTTGAATGGAACCTCATGAATAATTCCTAAAAATTCATCTCAATAGTGCTCAAAGTGGTAAGCCACTACACTCCCAAAACAATGTCAGCTTCTCCCATGGGAATATAAAACATAGGGAAATCTAACAAATAGTCTCCCATGACAAGATTAATACTATGGAATTTTCTAGAATAGTTGACCGTACCACCATCTATAATCATGACCTAAAAGTTTGGAGCCAAGTAAATTAAATAATTTAAATGATAAATCTTCTTACTATTGATGAATTTATGTGTACTCCTAGATTTAATTAACACATTCACTTTGGTGTTGATATTATTTGGAGGAGGAGAACCAAACTGAAGTGGTGGAGGATTATTTTGTAGTGGATGAGCTCACAAGTTGGATAATACCTATATATTTGTTGTAATTGATCCATTATGCTATCTAAGTCCCCTCCTAACCCTATAATGTCCCCTTGAACTATAGAAAAATCATATTTTTTTACCATGCCCTACAACTCTGACTTAAGTTGTTGAACTAACTCCGAAATAGATGGATAAGAAGTTTCAAACTCCATGGCATCCTTATGAATAATTGTTGTCATTTATTTCTCGTTCCTTCCTCTACGAGTGTTTGGACCAGCCATGCACAAACCCTAGGAGGGTTTCATCCCTAACAAAAGTGTATCAATGGAATACACCATTATGATCATCTCATCGAGATGAATCCAACTATTGTTATTATGCACAAGGGTGAAAAAATTTGACCCAAAAAAGTGTACTAATAGAATATACCATTTTGATTGTCTTATAGAGACGAATCCAATGACTACTAATTTTCATGAGATAATGAAATTCTAGAGTTTTCTTTTCTTTTTAAAAAAAAAAACTTCATGAACAAAAATGCAATGATGAAAAAAATCAATTTCTCCTAGATCACAAATTATGTTTTTGTGGCCTTCTAGTGTTAAGGATTCTAGATTTGAAGCAAAAATATGCAGTAAAAACTTACCCAAATCAAAGCTCTGATACTACTTTTGAGAAAATTACTTAGATGATTCATAACAATAGAATTATATATGGCATAAAATAGAGAAAAATAAGTAGATCCACAATAATAATTGGAAAAAGAGAAGAATACGTGAATATTATGATTGAGCCACTTCGAAGGGGCAACCTCCACAATAATGCAATAAGAAAAAAATTCACAATATAATGATAAAAGACTAACCACTACCTCTTATATATACTCTACTTAGCCATGGTTATTCCATAGTCTGACCATACTAAAAACATTGAGAAATGTAATAAGCTAATATGAAGGCATGTAATCCACAAATTGGACACACATATCTCTAGACACATTATACATTAAGGGCATAGTAAAATGTAGGCACTTGGGTAGGGGATCCAGTAGGTGATATTCATACTTAGGTAAATTATAAAAATGGTCCACATGTTTTATTTACTTTAGTTTTAGATCCATGGACATTTTGAGAGGCTTCACGCATACCTGAGTGGGATAGGGATATATAGGAATAATATTCTTCCTTAATCAAAAATCACACTTGGGATTTGAATTCACTTCCTAAGGGAAGGATAATGGTTTGATGTAGGTGGATATATCAGACCAAGTTTGTAACAAATGGGTTAATCAATAAGTATAAGGTGAGATTGGTTACTAAGGATTTTTCATAGGTAGCCAATATTGACTGCTCAGAAACCTTTTCATCTATTGTAAAGATGACTTCAATTCGACTCACACTAAAAATAGTTATAGCACATGGTTGGGATGTGCACTAGATGGATGTGAAGAGTGTCTTTCTTCACAGAGACCTTAAGGAGGATATATTCATTGACTAACCACCTAGGTTTGTTTAGGATTCATCCTTAGTTTTTAGACATATGAAATCCATCTATGTCCTCAAACATGCCCCTAAGGATTGGTATGGTAAGATGCATTCCTTATTCCTTACTTTAGGTTTTACGAGGTGTCATTCAGACCCTAATGTATACTTCTTATGGCAGGATGATTATTTATTGATACTAGTCCTTTATGTTGATGATCTTTTAATCATCGAGTGTTCCTCATTGTCTATTACAGTGGTGAAATTATCTCTACAAGATATATTTGACATGATATACTTGGGTATTCTACATTAATTTCTCAACATTAATATTTCACAGTCCAGTTCAAGAATTTTATTTGCACAACCCAAGTATGCTCATTCTTTTATCTCAATTTCACATGGCTAATTTTAAGCCATCTCTTACTCCCTTTATATCAAGAATCAAGCCTGAGGTGGACTAATTTACACCTTTGGTTGATGTCACTCAGTACTGATAACTTGTTGGTAGTCTTATTTACCTAACTCATAGGAGGCCTGATATTTCATATGCAGTGGGACTTGTGTCCAAATTCATGCAAGAATCCCATGAGTTACATTAGAAAGTAGCTAAGAGGATCTTGCACTAAATTTAGGGATATTACATGTTTGGTATTAATTATAGATTTGGCACAAAGTTTGACTTGGTTGGTTTTACAAATTCAGATCAGACATATGATACTTAGAATTATAAATCCACTTTAGATTATAATTTTTATTTAGGTTCTAGTCCTATCAGCTAGTCTACCAAGAAGCAAAATGATATTGCTATATCATCTACATAGGTATTGTATAGGGAAGATATTAATGTAACTATTGAGGCTATTTGAATTCAAGGGATTCTATCTAAGTTTGAGATTCCATTTAGGCAGTTGATCATCATCTATTATGATAACCAGAGTACTATATAGATATGAAATTTTTTGGATCATCATTAACAAAAAAAACACATTGCTATTCACATGCATTTTATTAAGGATATTATTCATGGTCAGGTCATCAACTTGATATTTTTATAGTCTTTAGATTAGGTTACATATATTTTTACCAAACCCTTCACTGATAGCAAGTTAATTTATCTATGAGCTCTTCTTAGGGTGTGGTCAACATCAGCAACAACATTATCTTCAAGGGGGCATTCTAGCCTCTTCTCTTCTTTCATGTATCTTTTTTTGGGGTGGGAGTTTTTTCCTATGGGTTTTTGTCCTTTTCTCTACTTTATGAGAGATTGATTTATACATGGGTAGCTCATCATGCCTAGTTATCGAGACCCATTTATTTTTCAAATTGCCCCCTAAGCTATGCTTATGGTGGGGGTTAGATTAGGGGTTTTATTTTTTCCCATATTTATTTATTATGCTATTTTTCCCCTCACTTATATTTTTTCTACTTTCATGGAGAAGCTTGTTTATGTGTGCATATTGACTGGGTGACTAGGAAGTAATTCCTTTGACTGGCTAATCTAGGAATGTGAGTTATTCATCTATTCTTATCATTATCGACCACCTTTTGTGGAGGAGTTACTTGTCTATTTTGAGGGTTTGTTGACCACCTTTTGTGGTGGAGTTACTTGATTACTTTCATATATGCACTCATCTCATTTGAGAGCTTTTCAAATTAATGAAAGATTGGGTTTTGCTCTATTTAATTTTTATCTCTTACAATATTGTCTTTGAGTGATTTCATTTTTCTTTAAAAACATTATGGTGTGCATAAGCTTCATTTCATGTGATCTTTATCTTTACATTTATGTTATCTGAAATTGGCAACATCTTCGATAAATTCAATTTAAATTTATGCTAATGTGTTGTGATTGGGGCATCGTAGGTCACATTGGTGATACATGCACATAAAACCATAAATTTATGCCATTTTTACTTGTTATTAAGGGGACTGTAGATTAAAAACAACACAACAACACCATATATCCATTTACAAGCCATATAATTTTAAAATTTTGAGATACATTCATGTTTGATCACCCCAATTCACTTGGAATTTAGGACAAAGTGGTATGATTATGGTAAATTATTTTTTATTGGTGACTAGTGCATGCCCAACGACCCCTTGATGTAGATTTTAATTTTCATTAGGTCAATTATATACTCAAAGAGACAAAAATACTTTATCATCTTGCAACCAAGTTTTAACCCTAAATTTAGAAGCGGGGATCTAGGGTTAAGAATATATAGTAGTCTAGGGCATAAGGGTGATAAAAAAACTTTATAGTAGGCCAATTAATAAAAAACTAAGACAAATAGTATTCTAAATTTATACAATTAAGATTGATAAAAATTATAAAGTACAACTATCGATAGATATTGTAATAAATTAGAAACAATGATACTTGGTTTATTGTGTGCATGTAGGTCTAAGCAATAATAGGTTGGAATTGAATTGGATGAGGATCCTGGAATAATCATCAAATTCTATAAGTATTATTTCTATGACCTTAGATGCTTAGTTAGATCTAGATAGTTGTATTGACATAGATTGTCTAACTCGACCATAGGTGTCTTGTACAAAATATTGATTGGATCTGGATGCAACTAGTTGGAGATTTCTGGGTTTTCTATTGCCTTTCTTCTAATGTCTTTAGATCATGCACACAAGTTATTAATGCATTTAAAATGATCAAACCCTAGCTCTTCACCCTTAGAGTGACAATGGAAAAATGGTTTAGTGGATTCATAGTGGTGAATTGACCCCAAATACCACTCTATCAATGGGCATTGCCTACATAGCCAAAATCCAAAAAGGGCCTCAGACATATGTAGTTCTCCCATATGTGTTTACAAGGGTGCAATGTGTGATAAATAAAGACATGTAATGAACTAGCTTGTAACTTGGAAAATATAGCTCATGGGTTGCTCTTTGGATGCTTCAGTCCTGTAGTATGACCGATTCTACGACTTATCTATAAGTAGAAACAAATAGGGAAAAATTTCTCACTTAAATGCTTGATTGAGTGCCTATTGGTATATTAACTTGTGAGTTGTATTTGATTTCTAGGTGATAAATGAATGAGGGTTGATCTTATATATATACAAATTCCTTTTGGAAATATCTTGCATTAAAGCACTTAGGCCAACCCTTTGGATACACTCCTTTTGAAATTTGGATGAATTTTGGGCACTCAACACTTTTTAGGAAGCTAGATAGTTACCTCGATGCATGTGTCTATCTAAGCCACAAGTGTCCAAGAAGATATAGAATAGGTACATGTACAAAACTAGTAGTGAAAGATATATCAAATTTAGAGCATTTTCCATAGCATAGAAGGCAAGGGTCATTAGAATAATAAGAGTTGGACTAAGAGATAAATAATTAGGCATAATGAGACAATGAATGCAAGCCTTTTGGTAGAAGGAAGGTCTATAACTAAAAGGTACAACCATATTAGATATGTTCCATTTGTACAAGACTAGGGTACTATATAAATCTAATTTTAGTATCTACATTTGTCCCCCTTTATTCTAGTGGTAAAATCACTAGTTTAAAATAAGGAAATGCATAACTGGGTGTGTATACACACCTTGCCTTTGAATGAGACCATATTAAGTGATTTGATGATGATTGACCTATAACTAAGAGCATGTTATAATATATAATTAGTGTATGAAATATGAAATTGAAATAATTTGAAGTGCTTGAAAGTAGAAAGAGAAAGGCTATGAGTACACTTGTGTGTCGATGCAACCATCTTACCTTTTGGCAAATTGATTTGAAAGTATGCCTTATTATGAAGTATTAAAATTGAGATTAGGATAATTATGAACATGAAAGTGCATGCATATATAGATATTGGAGGAAAGAATGCTTGTAATTTGGTGTAAAGGTGAGTTACAACATGACCATTGAGCTTGTTTTATCTCAATCATGCAACGCAAACATGTTCATTACCTGGTGATTATGAGTGATTTAATCAAATCATACTATATATATGGTGAAGGTGGATGATTTAATAAAATTCAACCTATAATTTTGGTGAATTTAGATGATTTAATCAAATCTAACTTATAAATTTGGTAAGATTGAGTGATTTAATTAACTCAACCTTCTAAATGTGAACCAACTATTACAATAGATTAACTTGATAACATTCCATAATGGTCCATAATAGTATTTGATATCTATAAATTGATTTGATTTTATAATTTTAGGTGCTCTTTTCATGGAATGTGAACCTCATATATATCTCAAGATAAAATTTGGGTATAATAACAATACCAATGTATAGAATGTTGCCCTAAATATGTATCCAAATCATATAACTATGAAATATGGTGAATTATAATATCAGTGAAAGTGTAGAGACATGTTTCTATGACATTCCCCCACTATAATCTATAAAATATGAGAACTAGTCTAAATGTGGAGAACATGTTTTTATAACATGCCCCCACTATAATCTAAAGTGGAAGACATGCCCCCACTGACATTTACCCATTTTGAGGTGAGGGACATTAGAATCTGGTAATTACCTTACCTCAAAAGGATAAGATAACTATATACATTGTATATGGATTATGTATCATATAGGAGTAACATGTCTAGGTAGATATAGTATCGAAGCACACAACACATGATCACATCAAGTCCTAAGATGAATTATATATTTCATGATAGAGTATAGAGAGTAAGAGTACAAACTCAAAAATCAATCAATCACACACACAAGAGCACTCAAAATAAAAATTAAATGTAAATGGTCCAAGGATACTTCATACAAGGGGTATTTTCAAATGTCGCACAATCGAAGGGATTTGACTTAGTTAAATGTTCACAAAGTAAAGTATGACATATTTAATTATCCATAAAAAAAATAATGGCATGGGGGCCAACAATATAATTTAGATATTCCAATGCTCAAATAGGAAATACAATAGAAATCAAGGTAAGACACTCAAGGAAGTGCATAAAGGAAATCATGGAATAAGATTAACCAACATGCACATACATACTAGTTTTTAAATATATATGTGTGTGTTACAGAAAAATGTTAAGTAAATAGCATATCAAGTACATTGTGAAAAGACATGAACATGGATATAGGCATGTGTAAGTATATTAAATAAAACATGATAATGGAAAGTGATCATAGAGTAATATAAATTGGGTGTATCATGATCAATGAAGTAGATTCCTTCAACGTACTTATGATGTGAGTAGAGGGAAGGACCAACATATGTATTTGCATATATCATGTATCTGGATATGCTTGTATCACACTCAAATGATGTGTGAAACATATGTGTATATATGAAAAGGAATGATATGATATTTACTAACATGGATCAAACAACATAAGTAGAAGAAATAGTAAAATTAGGAACATGCTGATTTTTTTTGATATTTTTATTTATTTAATATTTTTGTATTTTTGAAATTTATAATAATTTTTGAAATATCTGGAAATAAAAAGGATACCCTATGATCCCATCCAAGGGATGATCATAGGTAGTTTCTAGCTCAAAATTGGCATATCAAACTGGTGGTAATGATGAGGAGTATGTATAAGTAATATCTGGCACTAGAGAACGAGTAATATTATGTGTATCCCTCATAGGAGTATGAGGTCGTGAAGTAAAAGTATAAGATGCATTGGTTTTTGGAACCCATTTTTGAGTGATATTAGGTTTTGGTTTAAGTATCAGTAGTATAGAAATACTTGGTTTCTCTTGAAATGTTTTAAAATATAATAGTTATCCAATGCTCTCAAGAAGAGAACTAATATCTACAAGGAGTGGTAAATGAAAAATATTTCCCAAGTGAAATGTGCCATATGTGTGCATAGTATAATTATAAAGTGTATCATGCTCTTTTGTAAGTTTGTAATTGAAGTCTTTGCTTGAGATATATTTTCCTTCATTTATTGTAACCTTGGTTTTCTAAGTTTGGAATTATATTTGGTAAAAAAAATGGACTAATATGCAGTAAAATAGAGCATGATTATGATCCAAATGTGACATTACATTGAATAAATCCAACACAAAAATTGGATGTAATATCTTTATTCATATGTTCCATGTTATATCCCAAAGATGTAAAAAAATTCTAGGTACATATATTGAATTCACAAGTTGGGTCAACTATGATATTTTGACCTTGATTGCCATTTATGCAAGGTTCAATGATTTGGTGCTTTGAAGAATGAATTGTAATTGATTCATATGAAGGAACACATTTACCTTTATCCTTTTTATGAAATTATTTCTATTTCAATAATTATTCTTTTTGTATCATGTTTTGTTCCTCTTATTGTTTATGCAATGAATATTGTTTTATTTGTTCATTTTCCTTGGAATTTATTCCATTCGTAGGTTCTTATTATTTTACATTAAAAAAATGAATATGCATATTTGAATTATTTGAATTAGTATTACTAATATATCCCAATCCTTGATGGTTATTCTTATCAGATGTGGATATATGATAAATGATGACTTGTGCATGTTTTCCAAATCCTTGATCATGATAATTAAAGTGTTGTAGCTATTGCTTTCCAAAACTATATTATTTTGAAAGTGGAGTATCATTAATGAGAGGTATATTTTTATCCTTTTCTTAATCTAAGTTTGTCATTTTAAATTATTTTTACTCTAAATTATTCTTTAGTACCCAAATTTTTTGTTTTGGTACTTGTGTTTTAAGAGAGGTACTCAAAATGCGAGTGAGTTACTTTAGTGATTAAAGGATCACGAATATAAATTACACTTTGTATTATGATATTCAAATCCAAACAAAAATCTATATGATGTCCATGCATTCTATGATATGCACAATAACACTTGGATCTCCTTATAGGATGTATAGGAGGTAGTTTGATCACTTTGTTTTGAAGCATTTATCTTAGAATTTCACATAGATTCTTAATATAATTTGGTATAATATCACTTGTTTTATATGTATTCTATTGGATATGAATCCTTGTTAAGTATAAAATTTTTAGAGGAAGATGAAAATGCATGATTAACACTAGCATATTTTGGATTCTATAGGTATGCAATATAATTTTCTAATGATGTGATCTTAGAATTGAATTTTTTTTACAAATCTTATATTAATTTTTTTCATCTTTTAGGGATTCATAAACATAAATCCTAGGTACCTAAAATTTAATATGCATACATGCACCATATATCTTACCATTTTAAGGAGTGATAACATTGACCTAGTTATAGGGATGGTAGCTATTACTCTCCTTAGGGTTAGGAGGAGGAATAAGATCCTTTGTATCCATTTTAAATGTCCTAAAAATTGATATGATAATAAGATAAGAAATACATATAAATGATATGGAGAAATCAATCAGGATAATGACATTCATAATTGAATAATTACAGTAATCAAGAAATAATTAGAAGATCTTAGGGAAAAATAGGGTTTGCAAACAGAGGTTAGGTTCACCAAATGTTTAACCCTAGATTTATAAGTGGATATCTAGCGTTCATAAGATAGAGTAGTCTAGGTCACAAGGGTGATAAACTACCTCTATGGTAGGCCAATTAATAAAAAACTTAAATAAATTGTATCATTAATTTATACAACTAAGAATGCTAAATATAGTAAAGTACAACTAATGATAGATATTGCAATAAATTAGAAAAAATGATACCTAACTAGTTTATTTTACACATGCAGGTATGAGCAAGAGCATGCTAAAAGTGAATTCGATGAGGATATTGAAATATTATTTAGATTCTATAAATATTATTTCTATGACCTTAGACACTTGCATCAAATCTAGATAGTTGCGTTGATGAATATGTCTAACTTAGCTACATGTTCCCTATACAAAATATTGACTAAATTTAGATGCCAACAATTGGATCCTTTTGGGTTTTCTATCACCTTTCTTTTAATGTCTTCAAATCATGCACATTGGTTATCACTCTTTGTCAATGATCAAACCCTAGCTCTTCACTCTTAGAGTGATTGTGGAGAAAATAGGTTAGTGGGATCACAATGTTGAAATAACTCCAAAGACCCCTATATCAATGGGCACTACCTACATATCCAATACTTCAAAGAGGGCCTTAGACATATGTATTTCTCTCCTATGTGTTGGCTTGTGTGTGCATAAGGGTGAAATGTGTGATAAGTAAATACATGTAATGACCTACCTTGTAACATAGAAAAGATGGCTCATGGTATGCTCTTTGGATGCTTTACACCTATATTATGATTGCTCCTATGACTAATTTGAAAATAGGAAAAAATAGGGTATATTTTATCACTTGATTACTTGATTGATTGTTTATTGGTATATTACCTTGTGTGTTATATGTGAATTTTAGGTGAGGAATGAATGAGGGTATATATTCTATATACTAGTCTCTTTTGAAAGTATCTCACATTAAAACATTTAGTTCAACCTATTGGATACATTACTTTTGTAAATTGGATGAATTTTGGGCACTAGACACTTTTTATCAAGTTGAACAAATGTGGCCATGTATATGTCTATCTAGGCTATAAGTGTCTAAGAACTAAAGAAGAGGTACACATCCAAAATTGGTAGTGAAGGAGATATATCAGATTTATAGCATTTTACACATCACATAATTCCTAGGTCATCAGGATAATAAGGGTCATACTAAGGGATAATAAATTAGGCACAAAGAGATAGTGAATGTGAGCCTTTTAGTAGTGAGAAGGTCTAGAACTAAAAGGTACAACCATGATAGGTATTTCCAAGTGTATAAGATTGAGGTCCCATATAAATCATATTTTAGTATCTAAATTAGGGAAAATACAAAAGAAATTAACACATTTTTACATGATCACACCAATCCACTTTGAATTTAGGATAAAGTGGTGTGATTGGCACAATATAGGTTGTATTGATGATCCACACACACTCAAACACATATTTATGTTGATTTTACTTGTGATTAGGTCTCTTATAGGCTAAAAAAACATAATAACACTATATCCATTTATGACTAAGATAAATATAGATAATTTATGGAATATTTATGCATGATCACCCTAATCCACTTTGAATTTAGGTCAAAGTGGCTGGATTGGGGAAACATAGGCCACATTGGTGAATTATACACACCCAACCATACATTTTTTCAAATTTAACTTGTGATTAGATCCCTTATAAGTTAAAATTGACATAATAACACAATATTCTATCACCTTTTCCCAATCACAAAATTATGGCCTAAATTTGAAGTGAATTGTGGTGATTGCACATAAATGTGCCCAAATTTATCCATATTTTCCCTTGTTACAAGTGGATATGGTATTTTTTGTCACTTTTTTCCTATAATAGACCTAATCATAACTAAAATCAACATAAAAGGGTGGTTGAGTGTGCACTATTCACCAATACAACTTATGTTTCCCTTATCACACCTCTTTATCTTAAATTCCTAGTGAATTTGGGTGATTGAGCATGAATTTACCAAGTGAATATGGTGTTTTAATATTGATTTTGGTCTATAATCCCCATAATCACAAGTAAAAATGGCACAAAATGATGATTGAGTGTCAGAGGATCACCAATGTGACCTAGGTTACCCCATTCACACCAGTTTGGCTTGAAATTGAAATGAATTAAGGTGATCACACACATATGTGTCCCATATTATCTTCATTTTCCTTGGTTACAAATGTATATGGTGTTGTAATGTCACTTTTGGCCTATAATGGATTTAATTAAAAGTGAAATCAACATAAAGGAGTGGTTGGGTGTGTTTAGGTCATCGATGAAACTTACATTGCCCCAATCACACCACTTTGGCCTATATTTGAAGTGAATTGTAATGATCATGCACACATGTGCCCAAAATTATTCATATTTACCAAGGTCACATGGATATGGTGTTGTTATTTCTCTTTTAGCTTATAAGGGACCTAATCATAAGTAAAATTGGCATAAATGAGTGGTTTGGTGTGCATCGATTACCAATAAAACCTAAATTTTAAAAATCACATGAATTTAGCCTCAATTCTAAATGAATTAGGTTGGACATATATTATTATGCCCCATATTTTTTGTATTTACCTTGGTCATGAGTTGATATGGTGGTGTTGTGTTATTTTTTGCTTATAAACCCTCTGATCATAAGTAAAATGTTAAGAAAGAGATATACTGAGAGGGGGGGTGAATCAGTATATCATATATCTTATAAAAATTTTCTTTAACCAAATTTCACTTAGTCAAACATTCAAGATACGCAATAAAATTCAAACAATAAACACCACACAAGATAGAGAGAGATACCAGATATAACGTGGAAACCCAATGTGGGAAAAACCATAGAGAACAATCTCAAGTATATGAATGAGCACAAACCCAAACAATATTTGTAAGCCAAGCTTGCAGGAGCACCATACCCCTTTGTCGAGTACCAACCCAGCTACTATTTGTGAGCACCAACCCACAAGATCACCACACCCCTTTGTCGAGCACCAACCCAGCTTCTATTCATGAGCACCAACCCCTTTGCCGAGCACCAACCTAGAAATAATTCATGAGCACCAACCCATAGGAGCACCAACCCCTTCATCGAGCACCAACCCAACAATAATTAATGAGCACCAACCCATAGGAGCACCAACCCCTTTGTGTATACCACACACCTATCTCTCAATGTTACTATCTCAACAAATGATAGATCAATACATCTCTTTCCTCTCTCACCTTTACTCTTCTAAGCTAGATATAACAAATACAAATCATATTTATCTCTCACAATTGCTCTTTTAAGCTAGATATTACAATATCAAATCAACCTCTATCTCTCATATTACAAATGGATTCTCAAGCCTTTATTTATAGCTTTCCAAATGACCTTTGGCCTTCCCCCTTTGTGACCCTTCAATCCTCATGGAAAATGGCGGCAAAATTGTATGACCCTTCATATTCAAGCCTTTGAAAAGTCATGAGGTGACCCGTCATGACCAAAAATGTTCTTCCCACTTTTGTCCTTATCTTTGGTGACTTTTCGTATTCCTCAAAGTGTCCCTTCATGAGAAATTGTGCACTTACTCTTTTGTCTTGACTTGGTGACTCTTGGTATTCCCCAAGATGACTCTTCATGGGAAAATGCATCCCATCCTTCTTTTGTCTTTACCCTGTGGCTCTTCGAATTCTTCATGGGCCCTTCTTTTGTCTCATATGCAACCAAATATATATTTGTTAATATTAAATAAATATTAACTCATATTAGCCAAGATATATTTATTACACACAACATTTAATGCAATGGGGCCTTTATCACCAATAATGCTGAACCTTTGACATCAATGACAATATTTTCAAAAATCTCCCCCTTTGTCATTGATGGCAACCTCAATCTTAAAACTACCACATCCTATCACCTACACATCTTGTCATCTGAAAACATACAGTAACTCCCCTTTATTGTAGCAACCTATACCTATTTTCTGCACCTATACCTGTACCTATTATTCTCCCCCTTTGACATCAATGGCAAAGGGCCTACCTAGAGCTAACACTAATCTACCCCTCACTTGATTCTGAACATCAATGGCAGGAAGTAATAGAAATTACTCCCAACTCCTCTCACCGATCTTTGAATGTATCCTTTGATCGTGCCTTTGAGAAGATATCTGACAACACATACACATTGTTCCTTGTCCTTTGAGCATCTGCAATAAACTCATTTTAATATTTTATTCTAATCTCACAACCTTATTTATGAAACTTTAATGTATATCCTTGATCACATATTTGACTAACACTCAAAATATTATGCTTACAAAACATTCATAGCTTTGGTTCTACTAATATCCAAACTTAAAATACCTTTTCTAACTATCCTGGTAGTGGTTTTATCTTCAAATTTCACTAAGCCACCATTTATCTTCTTTACTCTTATCTCATGTCCTATGCCTCAAACATCCGCTATCAACGAACCATGGATGATCTTTATTTCTTACATGAAGGGTTGTCTGAACCATCATAGAATTTTCATGTTGTTTCTTCTGCGATGAACATGTCTGAACCTTCTCCCTGATGAATGGAGCTTTGAAACTTTGATCCTTCTTCATTTAATTTGAATGAGTATTCTTTTCCTTCTTTCTAAAATTGTTAGCCCTTTTTCAACATTCTAATTTCTTGTGACCATAATCATTTGAAACACTGCATATGTAAGAATCATTATAATAGCCTCAAACCTTAACACCGGTGCAAAATTTTCTTCAAAAATCTATTCACTCAAAAGATATACAAATTAATTTGTCAACTCACCTTCTTGTCATGCAACATAGCCAAGACCCAATAGTGTCCACCATGCTTCAATTTTTCTTAAAAGTGTCTCCTTGAAGCCTAGAAGAGACACCCCCCACAATAGGGTTCTATAAATAAATCTTAGGAGATTCCCACATCTCCTCTGTTTCTTCTTTGATCTTCTTGTGTTTTTCTTTTAGAATCCTTTTAAGCATGTCTAACCTTTTTGACTTACTAACCTTATCATTTATGATTTTTTTCTTTTTCTCAACTTTTGCAACTATCTTATCTTGACAAAGCTCATGCTCAAATGTAACAGGAGATTTTGCACAATCCTTCTTATCTGATTCTTTATCTACTATAGCAAGTAATTCATTTTCATTCTTAAACTCAACCTTTACTATTTTAGGTCTCCAAACCTTAATTTGACTCTTCTCATATCTTTTAGGGGCTTTGTAACCTTTGACATACTTTGAAGATCTCTTTACTTGTTTTGGACTTAATTTAACAACAACAAAAGCAAACAATATTTCTCATACCTTTTTCTTGAATGTGACTGAGATCTCCCTTTGACTGATTACTTCTCCTCATACAGTCTCTTGCCCTATGACCAACATCATGATAAACAAAACAATGACCATGAAAAGAATTTGAAAACTTAAAAGCATTGGGCTGCCTGATCGACTTCTTTGATTTACCTTCAAAACCTGCATCCTTCTTTCCTTGGACCAATATTTCATGATCTTTCTCAACCTTGATTATAAGCTTCTCATGATTATCCTTTAAAGAGCCTAACTCAACCTTCAACTGATTACACTCTTCTTCTTTTGATGTTAAAATTGAATTTGTAACCTCTAACTGATTCTTAAGATCCTGAATAAATATATTATTTTCTTTTACTTCTATAGCCAACTTAGAATTTAAGATACACACATTTTCCTTAAGATCCTCAACCATAGATTTCAACTCTTGATTCTCCTTCTTTAGCTGCTTGGCCATCTTATGCTTTTCTTTGATCTACCTTCAAACTGTTAAACCCTTTCTGAAGGAACCTGCTCTGATACCAATTGTTAAGCACGGGATATATTGAGAGGGGGGGTGAATCAATATATCATATATCTTATAAAACTTTCATTTAACCAGATTTCACTTAATCAAAAATTCAAGATATGCAATAAAACTCAAACAATAAACACCACACAAGATAGAGAGAGACACCAGATATAACGTGGAAACCCAATGTGGGAAAAACCACAGAGAACAATCTCAAGTATATGAATGAGCACAAACCCAAACAATATTCGCAAGCCAATCTTGCAGGAGTACCATACCCCTTTGTTGAGCACCAACCTAGCTACTATGCGTGAGCACCAACCCACAGGAGCACCACACCCCTTTGCCAAGCACCAACCCAACTACTATTCATGAGTACCAACCCACAGGAGCACCAACCCCTTTGTGTATACCACACACTTATCTCTTAATGTTTCTTTCTCAACAAATGATAGATCAATACAACATCTCTTTCCTCTCTCCCACCTGTGCTTTTCTAAGCTAGATATAACAAATACAAATCATATTCATCTCTCACAATTGCTCTTCTAAGCTAGATATTACAATATCAAATCAACCTCTATCTCTCATATTATAAATGGCTTCTCAAGCCTTTATTTATAGCTTTTCAAATGAACTTTGGCCTTCCCCCTTTGTGACCCTTCAATCCTCATGGAATATGGCAGAAAACTTGTATGACCCTTCATATTCGAGCCTTTGAAAAGTCATGTGGTGACCCTTCATGACCAAAAATGTCCTTCCCACTTTTGTCCTTATCTTTGGTGACTTTTCATATTCCTCAAAGTGTCCCTTCATGAGAAATTGTGCCCTTACTCTTTTGTCTTGACTTGGTGACTCTTGGTATTCCCCAAGATGACTCTTCATGGGAAAATGCATCCCATCCTTCTTTTGTCTTTACCCCATGGCTCTTCGACTGCTCCATGGGCCCTTATTTTGTCTCATATGCAACCGAAAATATATTCATTAATATTAAATAAATATTAGCTCATATTAGCCAAGATATATTTATTAAAAATAACATTTTTTGCAATGGGGCCTTTATCACCAATAATGCTAAACCTTTGACATCAATGACAATATTTCCAACATAAAAATGGCATAAATTAGTGGTTTGGTGTGCGTAGGTCATCAATAAAACCTGGATTGACCCAATCACACCACTTTGACTTGAATTTGAAGTGAATTGGGGTGATCATGCACACATATGCCAAAATTATTTGTATTTTCCTTGGTTGCTAGTGGGTATGGTGTTTTTATGTCACTTTTGGCCTAGAAGGGAACTAATTTCAATTAAAATTAAAATAAATGGGTGTTTGGGTGTCTCGGGGTCACAATGTGACTTTCATTTCTCTAAATACACCATTTTGGTTTGAATTCAAAGAAAAATGGGGTGATCATGTACAAATGTGCCTATAATTATTGAAATTTACCCTAGTTTCAAGTGGATACAGTATTTTTGTGTCTCTTTTAGCATATAAGGGACCTAATCCTAAGTAAAATTGACATATATGGGTGCTTGGGTGTACGCAAGTCACTAATGTGTCCTATATTACCCCATTCACACCACTTTGGCAAAAATTTAAAATGAATTAGGGTGACGATGGATAAATTTGCCCCAAATTTTTTGATTTACCTTGGCCACAAATGATTATGTTTTTTTGTGTGTCAATTTTGGTATATAATGGGCCTAATCATAAGTAAAATCAACATATAGGGTTGGTTGGGTGTGCATTGGTTTGTAATATTTATTTTTGATAAACCTAGAACTCCAAGAAATGTTAGTAAATGATCTAGAAGGCCCCAAAACTTAATGTTTATGCAAAATGTGCATCTATTGTATAGGTCATGCCTTAAAATCCTTAGGTTCAATAATGAGTTCCTAATAATGAGTAAGTACTACCCATATTGGATTTTTAAAAACTATCTTCTAAATCTTAATTCGTGGCACTGTGAGACCATTTTTAGAATATGTAGAGTGACCCTAATTTATTATAATTAATAAAATAAATTTAAATTATAAGTTGAAATTTTCATTGTTATAGATAAATGTAACAGTGTAAATGTCAACTTATCCTTAAAATTTATTTCATTAAACACACAACTTACCTTTTAGTTGATCAACTTGCCTTATTTCAAACCCTTGCACATTATAACACAATAATACCAATTACAGGCTATAATGCATATTCATTATATCATGTACATAGTTTAATGCTTACATGATTTAGTGCATATGCACTATAGGTTTGTAAATACAAAACTAAGGCTTAGACCTATACACACAACCAAATCTATGTTTTTATGAAAATAACAAAATTTAAATTTAGACATGATAAACACTTTCAATTTTATCGATATTGTTGGTAGTAGAACAAGGCTATAAAATCATAGAGTGTATTTTTATGATGTGTGAGACTTGTAGTATTTTTATATTATATTCCTTTTTATATGTATTTGACACATAGATGTATATCAAGAGTGTGCAGAATGTAAAGAGTTTCCTTAGAGTGTGTAATGAAAGGTTGGAATATGCAATGACTTAGCCTTTGTAATCTCTATAAATAAGGATAATTTGAAATGGATAAGGGTTATTAAATAATAGATATTAGATAATGTTTATATTTATACACTTGTTAGTTTTTATGTGTAGTTATACTCTATTTTACCATAATTTATTTAATCACATAATAATACTGAATGTTTTGCATAATTAAGATTCTGTTTCTTTTTGATGAATACAAAATCTTAAACTGATTTTGTATTCAATATTTTCCATGAGTTTATTTTTAGATATTTTATTTTTCACAAACAATCCAAATTAGCATGTTCTGATAGGTTTTCAAGGAACATTTGCTAATAATGGTGCAATAAGCATGGAACCCTTTTGAAACATGCTAAGATGGTTACTAAGACAAAGAGGTTTGGAAAGATGGATAAATGAGAGAATCCACAATTTCATATAATAGGAGGAAAATAATATAGGAATCTCTATAAGAGAAGTTATTCATGAGCATATATATGATGAAATATTTGAAATCTTTCAGTATAAGTTGTCCTGGCACCTAGCTGCATGGTTGCCAAGAATTAAATACTACTATTTTCAGCCAAGAGAGAAAACTCTTAGTTTGGATGAAGGAGATAATAGAAAACATATGAAACTTATATATGTAGGTACTGATAATACAAAATATATTACCATAATTTATTTGTCACATAATCATGATGACAATTTTTTTTTAGATCTTCAAGAATTAAATGAAGACATCATAAAGGATGTTTTCATAGTAGTAACATAACAAATGCATTATGTGAAGTTCAAGATTTTAGTCCCTAATGTATAGATGACCAATATGACTAAAGGCACACTGGAATGGGTTCCATTATATTCTTAGTATTATCTCTAAGGTCTAACATTTTGGACATGCAATATCCATAGTATCAAACAACGTGGACTCCTCCATCCCCTTAGTATCAATCTCCATGTAATACTATGTTACTCCAACAACAAAAATCTAGATGGGATCCATCTTTTCCCTAATAACTGTATGGAGGATATGATGCATAGTAGTAATATGTATGGGGTTCCTCATAGTAACAAGGTGGTTTTAATGGTCAACAACTACAAGGTTGGGGTTTCAAATAGAAACAAGGGGGATTTAGAGGAGGGTATCATGGTGGATATCAAAGAGGAAATCATAGACAGGATGAAAGATAAGGTCATAAACTAATTGTCTATTATTTGTGTGGAGAGTATAACCACTTTGCATGAAATTATCCAACTTTCCTTAGAGAAAGGTTTACTATGTTTATTATAGAATCTCAGGACATCATCACATTGAATAATGTTTAGTGTTATAAAAATAAAGAAAATAAAATACCATTAAAAATGTAAATATGATAAATTAACACCCCAATGATCATGCATTCATGTCAGCAGTTACAAAACATCAATACATTGATCAAGGATTACCTCCCTTAGAAATGTCACAAGATCATATAATCATAAAATTATAGCATGATAAATATCCTCACCCCAGAAAAGAAAAATGTTTGATGTATTAGGAATCTTAGGGATTACAAAATATGCAACAATAGACTAGAAAAATGTTTGATGTATTAGGAATCTTAGGGATTACAAAATATGCAACAATAGACTATGTCTAAGGGTGATGCTACAATCATTGATGCATGGAAAAATTATGTGCATCATGAGGCAAGTGGGATTAGTTACTGTTTTAACTAATCTACCAAAACTAATAATCACTCTATGAAATTAATATATATCTTATAACATCACAATTATTTTGCATAACTTCTTAGAGTGCACATAGAGAGGTCGACAATGTACTAACAAGGTTGTATGGTATGTGAATACTAAGAAGCTATGGGATGTTGATTCCTGCATGGATTTTGAGTTGGATAGATATGAAGTGATAAATACTATATTTAATTTTGGAAATATAATAAATATGATTCCTCAATACACATGGGAAGCCACTAGATGACCATCTCTTAGTTATAATCCAATAATGCTAAGTCTCATAGACTATGGGAGGGTAGAACCTATTGAAGGGATTGAGGATGTAAAAATCAAAGTTGTTTATCTAATTTTGCGAGGTGATTTTTAAGTCATCAACATGAAATCTAATGAAACACACTACCCTATGTTGATTGTAAAAAATGGGCTTATGATTGTCAGGTGACCATTAACATAATTTGAAATTAGCTAGATGCACACCAAGGGGATAAAATTCTTATCATACCCATGAATAAAGTTGAGAGCAAGACCTACATCATTCCTAAAGATACAAATTCATCTTATGATTATGAAGATAACAAATGATTCAATGTGGTGTATAATCTAAGAATAACACACTATGAATTGGAGAGTTTTACTTTTCCATCCATAAATAGAACCACTGTAATAGTTACAACAATTAGAACAAACTTCATCCAGACCTATGATAATAAAGGAATAAGTTCTACAATTCCATATAAGAGAATGAAAATACCATTATGTGTGGTTGACAACAAGGTCTGAAGTGGAATTCTTATAAAAATTAGGTGTGATGGACATGGACTATAGTGAACAAAAAAAAAGGTGTTATACCTTGGGAAGCTGCCTCTTTAATAAGTGACAATTTAGATACCCATTTGTTGAATTTGGTAATAAGAGATCATGAGGTGTGACTAATACAAATGGTGTTTTTCCATACAATGATAACTTCCTCAACATTTTATAACTAAAGGCTTAAACCAATTCATTTTTAGACTAGAATAACATGTTCCCAATATAGAGTAGAGGGTGAATGCACTAAATGACACAGTAAAGGGTATTATTGTGACTTGGTGGGAAGTTCATAGGTCAAATCAATTTTAATGGGATGAGGCTTATGAATTAATTTGAGATCAATTCTAAGTAGCACCTATGGTTAGGGATCAATGGCCATTTTTTCAAGAAGGGTATTGTCCATATATGCATATTCATAAGTGTGTGGATGTATGGTTTCTATTGACCATTTTTGCCCAATAGGCCAAAATTGGTCCCCTTCTTCCCTTGCTATTCGAAGCTAGTCATTTTTGGGTTGCACAAGTTCATCGAGATTTGGTTCATTGCTCAAGTTCAATGCCATGATTCATCAGCCTTGGTTTAATTCAGTTGGTTTAGTGGATTTTTATTCATCAAGCTTAGGTTTAAGCAACTTCTGGTTCAATCACATTCAGTTCATCAAATGGTTCAAGCAGCTCAGCATGTAACATTGAATTGTTGAACTGGTTCAACAAGTGGTTCAAGTGAATAGTTCATCAGCTTGGTTAATCAGCTCGATGTGCAGTGTTGAACCATTGAACAAATTAAACCATTGAACCATTTTGGTTCAATGGGTTGGTTCAATAGCTTGGTTCAAGGGTGTATCCCAAAGCCCAAGTAGCAGACTATGACACGTGTCAAAATTAGATGCGCTCTTAGTAGAAAGAGCCAAAGGAGTAGCAAAAGGAGCTAGAGGAGGCAAAGTAGCCAAACGCAAAAATAAACAAAGTGATCTAAGTGGCACGAGAAAGTGTCGACTCAAGGAGTTATTTCAGTGGTTGACATAGTACCTGCCATGTAATCATCAAGAGGCGTAAACAGTGAATGGTGTGACCCATTTTTCTTCATTATGCATTGATGAGTAGGCAAACGGTGTGGCTCATAATTTTAAATCTCGACAGGAGCTGACACAACATTATCTTCAGGCGGCTTCCTCATCCCAATGCTCAAAAAGCACATGGGTCACTTGTAAAAAGGGTACCAAAATGGCCTCTTTCTTCCTCTATAAATTGTAAGCTTCTCATTCGAGATGGAATGGACTCTCAGCCTTAAGGAAAAACTCTCCCCAAAAATCTCTCGAGGCTTATAAAGCAGAGCTACCAAAATCTTACCTTGAATCAAAACACAACATTTTTACCTCTATTCTAAGTTTTGCATCTTTAGTATGTGTCTATGCCTTGATTCTATGTTAAGTCATTTTATTAATGCTTTTGTAGAATGATTTCGGCATGTCTAGTGCATTTTTAAGTTTCCTTTTACAGGTCTGTCAGAAGTGTCCCTAGAGGAGTATAGGTGAGTGGATAGGCTGCTGCAGTGTGTCTCAGAATGCATCTAGTAGTTATTTCCTCCCTGTATCTCCATGGACCCCTGACCCATTGATGCAGAAGGTTTTCTCATTTCAGATGAAGTGTATGGGAGCTAGTTTTTGGTGGAAAGTGTATGTTCGGGTGGAGTAGATCAAACTTTTTTGGTGTATCACCTTTTCATTTTTAGGCTTAGGTTCTGTTTTTAGCATCTCTCTCTCCCTTTTCATCCCCTGCCTTTTTTTGTTTTGTTTGTTAGTAGTAGGAGAAACTAGGGCCTAAAAGATACATTAGAGGGAGCTAGCCCTTATCTAGAGACTCTCCCCTCTAGCTTCACCGATCCCACAGGTGAGGGGAGTTTCTATTTTTGTGTGTGGAAAGGCAGGAGCTTGGCCTCCTACCCATGGGTGCAAATCCATTGCGTCAATAGTTTCTGGCACACCCAATGGGACCAACTAGGACAGGTTTTGTCAAAAGAGTTGATTTTTTTTTGGTGTGTTCTTTAACCAACTAGTCTTTGGAGGCTTTTGTATCAACACCAATGGTGACATCCTGAGTTGAATCAGTTGGTTAAGCAGCCTGGTGCCATCATAAATCATATTTTTATATGTATAATTCCTTTGCATAAAATCATGGACCTTGTTTTCCTTTATATGACTTCAATCAGACTCAAGATTTTTAGAGAATCACCTCAAACAGCTCTCCTAGTTTCCCTTCAATGATAAGGGAGGTGGCGCTGGAGTTTGAGAAGCAAGTAATGGAGATCGACAGACTGGAGGAGCAATACAGATATCAACAGGAGCTGATGTATAAGGATGAGTGTTTGTTTAGGCAAGCTCAGGCCTTACAATCCATGGAGGAGGAGGTAGCAAAATGGAGAAATCCATTTATTCAAGGCAGTCAGCCTTGTGTGCCCCTTCCTATTTTGAAGAAAGCCCCCTCTTGTGTACCAAATCCTTTCTATCAGATGGCACTTGCTCACTCTAGTTCATCTGATGCATCTGCTCTCAATCTCATGCGCCTGGCTTTCAAACATCAAAGGGCATCAAAGCAACCTCCCATGGAGATGAACCTTTCAAACTCCTTAGATCATAAATATTCTTTTGGGGGAAACTTTACAAACCAGCACATCTCTCTTGAAATT
Organism: Torreya grandis; assembly: GCA_037957365.1. Taxonomy (NCBI): domain Eukaryota; kingdom Viridiplantae; phylum Streptophyta; class Pinopsida; order Cupressales; family Taxaceae; genus Torreya; species Torreya grandis. Next base: position 5,723,136 of record JARHVA010000354.1, read on the forward strand.
GCTCCTATTCAACATGATGATGCTGGTGACCTCCAAGAAAAACTCTTTTAGGATAATCTAGCCAAACAAATTGAAGATTTAGAGGCTAGGATGAGTCTACTTCGTGAAAGAGAGTTCAAACTTCTAGACCTTGTGGAGGAGCCCCAGGACCTTGGAGAAAACAAATTTGCTGCCTGTTCACAGGAGTAAAATTCCAATATTGAGATCCTGAACTGGGGGAAAATGGTAGAATCATGGGGCAGCAAGGAGGAAAAGCAAGTTTTTTTCAAAAACTTGAAGAAGATGAGGTTGCTCCTACTCATGATGATGTTGGTGACCTCCAAGAAATGTTCTTCCAAGAGGATCTAGCCAGAAGAATTACAGAGTTGGAATCTAAAGAGAGATTCCTCAGCCAGTGTGTGATGGATGATTCAGACCCAATGGCACATTCCATGTCTAAACACACCCCACCTACACATTTACAAGAGAGATATCAGGCTGCACTTGATATTGATGAAGTGCTAGCCAAGTGGAAGGAGGATAATCATTTGATTCTAGCTCAAGGACTGCCTCCTCTTCCACATGGTTTTCCCACTTCACCCCTTCTCAAGGAAGAACCTGTTCTGCAAGAGGCAAGTGAGGAGTAGAAGATCCAAGCTATAGTTTCCCAAGGGGCTATCATGATTGACAACAAAGGCAAAATCATCATGGATGCTCCTTGTGAAGACCTCATCAGTAATGGAGAAGACATAGGGCATGCATATATGGATATGTTCCAGTAATATGAGGAGGAACATAAGCATGGTGAGCTTTCTCCCCCTTTGTTTGATGAAATTCCTTGTTGCTTCGATGAGAAGGACGACTATGCTAGGGAGCCTAAGTTGGAGGAGGATCAAGAGGATACCTTTGAACATCTAGAGACCCTGATCATCAAGGAGGAAAAGGAGAGGTCTGTCTTCTTAGAGGAATGCCTTGAAGAAGAAAGCTTTGAACAAAGAGGTGATGTTTTGTGGGATGAGAAAACATTTTGTGATTCTATTTCAGACATCACAATAGTCACCCTTCTTCAAGAAGGCCAAGAGGGAGTAGAGGATGAGTCTGACAGAGTCTGTAATGAAGCAGAAGGAAATGGGTCGGACCATGATGCACTATAAGGGAGCTATACATATCAAAGGGCTTGTGGTGATGAGCCAGTAGCCATTGATTTCTTGGTGAAATGCACCAACATGAAGGACCATCATTTAATGAGCCTCCAGGGACAAGAAGAACACATGTATGTTGGAGGCATGTTTGAATCTAATCCACTCAGATACCGGCCAATCCAGGTGACAGGCAAGAGGAGCAGGTCACCAAATCTCTTTTTCATTCAGCGACTTGCCTAGCACCATAAGTCTTCTTACCAGGAAGGGGAATTAAGAAATTTTCCCTTTGATCTAGGAGGGAGGCGAACATTCCTGGTTAGGTATATATAGTAGTTTGCTTTTAGTTTCTTTCCTACTTTCCCTAAGTGTAGTTACACAAGTAGTGTTTTTAGCCTTGTGTGTGTTTTTCCCTTTTGTCTGGGGTAAAAAGCTTCATGTTTGATTCTTGGATCTTTGGGGCTGTTGCTAACCTTTCTTCAAAGCTGAATTTGACTTCATGCCCAATGGACTACAAGGCAACTAGTCTTTAAGCATAGCAGGCATGCTTCCCCTGGGAGTCACCAATTTGTTGACCATTTTTGCCCAACAGGCCAAAATCGGTCCCCTTCTTCCCTTGCTATTCAAATCCAATCATTTTTAGGTTGCACGAGTTCATCGAGCTTCGGTTCATCGCTCAAGTTCAATGCTATGATTCATCGGCCTTGGTTCAATTCAGTTGGTTCAACAGCTTTTTGTTCATCAAGCTTAGGTTCAAGTAGCTTCTGGTTCAATCACATTTGGTTCATTGAATGGTTCAAGTGGCTCGATGCGTAGCATTGAATTAGTTCAATGAGTGGTTCAAGTGAATATTTCATTAGCTTGGTTCAATCGGCTCAGTGTGCAGTGTTGAACCGTTGAACCATTGAACCATTTTGGTTCAACGGGTTGGTTCAAGGGTGTGTCCCAAAGTCGAAGGGTAGTACTGGGTTCAGATGCCTTTGTGGAGGGCAGGGAGTGTTTCAAAGGTAGCCAAAATATTTTTAAAGGTGTGAAGTAGACTAAAAGGCTAAATTCTTTCAGACTTTTTGTCCAAAGGAATTCCTTCTGACAAAAAGCCCGAAGGGATTCGGAGGAAGGCCGCCACCCGACAGGAAAGCCAAAGAGCCCAAAGCAAAAAAGGCCTGATGAATAAAACCTATAGGAAAAGGCTTGACAAATTTTTCCAAGGATGGTGATGTCCCGAAAACTATCAAAATTAAGCACGCGAATTAGCCATTGGGTTTTCAAGTGATGACAGGTGTGCAAACATCAAATTTTACACCAAGAAAGCCAGAGCGTGGAAGGCACCAAGTGGCAATCATAGAAGACTTCAACATGATTTTTTAGGAGCAGTAGAATGTGCCATGTGTCCCTTTTAGGGCTCAGTAAAAGCTGACAAGTGTCAACATCTATGGGTTTCTCCTTATGCTTCGTTATTCAAAGAAAAGACTGGTGGGCACGAATGAGTTGCTAAGAGCTATGCAGAGCATGCCAAGTGTCAACATCTATGAGCACCAGAGAAGGGCCCAAAAGTTTTTCTAAGGTAGCTAAAGTCTCTATAGAAGTGGCCACGTGTCACCTTTCACAAACATCTCAAAAAATACTTCCAAAGCCTCTAGGTTAAGCGAAAAGAGTAGGTCAAAGTGACCACATGTCAACTTCTGCTTGACTCTCAAAAGACCCTCTAAGGTAAGTGGATGCTACCACATCCCATTATCAACTCAGTGAAAGCCACCACATGTCAACGTCTATGTTTCAAAGTGTTTTCTAAGTTCCCAAGCAATGGACTATGACACGTGTCAAAAGCGGATACGCTCTCAGCAAAAAGAGGCAAAGGAGTAGCAAAAGGAACCAGAGGAGGCAAAGTAGCCAAACACATAAGTAGACAAAGCGATCTAAGTGGCATGGGAAAGTGTCAACTCAAGGAGTTATTTTAGTGGTTGACACAGTACCTACCATGCGATCATCAAGAGGCATAAATAGTGAACGATGCGACCCATTTTTCTTCATTATGCATTGATGAGTAGGCAAACGGTGTGGCTCATAATTTTGAATCCTGACAAGAGCTGACACATCATTATCTTTAGGTGGATTCCTCATCCCAATGCTCAAAAAGCACATGGGTCACTTGTAAAAAGGGTGCCAAAATGGCCTCTTTCTTCCTCTATAAATTGTAAGCTTCTCATTCGAGAAGGAATGGACTCTCAGCCTTAAGGCAAAACTCTACCCAAAAATATCTCGGGGCTTGTAAGGCAGAGCTGCCAGAATTTTACCTTGAATTAAAACACATCATTTTTACCTCCATTCTGAGTTTTGCATCTTTAGTATGTGTATATGCCTTGATTCTATGTTAAGTCATTTTCTTAATGCTTTTGCAAAATGATTTTAGCATGTCTAGTGCATTTTTGAGTTTCCTTTTATAGGTATGTCAGAAGTGTCCCTAGAGGAGTATAGGTGAAGTGGATAGGCTATTGCAGTGTGTCTCAGAATGTCTCTAGTAGTTATTTCCTCCCTATATCTCCACAAACCCTTGACCCATTGATGCAGAAGGTTTTCTCATGTTAGATGATGTGTATGGGAGCTGTTTCTCAGTGGAAAGTGTATGTTCAGGTGGAGTAGATCAACCTTTTCTAGTGTATCACCTTCTCATTTTTAGGCTTAGGTTCTATTTTCAACATCTCTCTCTCCCTTTTCATTCCCCCCATTTTTCATTTTTTTTGTTAGCAGTAGGAGAAACCAGGGCCTAAAAGATACATCAGAGGGAGCTAGCCCTTATCTAGAGACTCTCCCCTCCAGCTTCACTGATCCCACAGGTGAGAGGGGAGTTTCCATTGTTGCATGTGGAAAGGCAAGAGCTCAGCCTTCTGCCCATGGGTGCAAATCCACTGCGTCAATAGTTTCCATAGGGTATATAACCCAAATATTAGGTACATGTCTCCAAGTATACCCTGACATCACTTCCAATAATTTGGTACATACACCACTACCTTTGTATTTGAGGATGATAATCCCATGGCATAGAAATATTTTCAAAATATGAAGATATTTCTATGCCATGGCTGAGGGGGGATCTTAGTAGTGCACACAATTACTCTTTGTAGGAAGAAATAATGAAGGACTTGAACACAACCCTTACAAATTATAAGGACAATAAATATAAAGAGTATTTTTTAGTAAAACCTTGTAATAAAATCATGGATAAAAGAGAACAGGATAAGTCTAGTGACTATGAGGAACACTTAGATTTGAAGGGATTTTTTGAACTTGAGTGAGAAGTGTAGGAATTTAGAGCCAAAATCATAGACCAAATCAAAAATAAAAAACTAAAAAAACTAAATGTTTAGGATCAAGAAGGGAAAAGAATACTACAAGACTCGATTCCAAGTGGGTTTAACATATTATATAAGGATCTATTAAATAAGTTGGTGGGGAACATTGGGACAGAGTCTGAGATAAAGATTATGAATTTAGGTGATTTTTGGATGCAACATAAGATATTAGAATTTTTGTAACTTCTCCAAGATTATCAAGATGTATTTCCAACAAAGTTCATATAAGTTAAAGGTGTAGACACTTCATTAGGAGAGATGCATATAAAGCTAAAGGAGTGCACATGGCCTATTAAGAAGTGCCCATATAGGGTAAACCCCAACATGAAGCTTAAAGTAAATGCTTAATTAGATTGGATGCAAGTATCAAGGATTATTTATCTAATCAAAAAATCATATTGGGTAAACCCAATAGTGGTATAATACAAAAATTCAATAGAAATCAAGCTTTGTGGGGACTACCAGGAACTGAATGGTGCTTACATTAATGATCCATTCCTAATTCCATCCACAAAAATAGTCCTAGAGTCAGTCACAGGGCATGAAGTTTATTCTTTTATAGATGGTTTGGATGGATACCATCAGATACCAATCACAACAAAAGATCATGCTAAAACCACATTTGCAATAAAATGAGGCTCCTTTACATATAAAGTAATGCCATTTGGTTTGAATAATACTCCTATTATGTTCTCAAGGGATGTGGTCATTACATTCAAAGATTTCATTTGTGATTTATTGGAGGTCTATCTGGATGATTGGTCTATGTTTTTTTTTAAAATTAAAAGAGCACCTATCCAAGCTACAACTTATTTTGAAATGATGCCAAGATCTATGCATTGCTTTGAATTTATAGAAGTGTTTTTTATTTTCACCTTTTAGTGTCATCTTTGGGTCATATGGTATGAAATGATGGGATTTTGGTTGACCAAGCCAAAATTATAGCTATTGTGGGTATGCCATCTCCTACAAGTTCTACATAAGTGCGATCATTATTAATCCATACATGATATTACCAAAAAATCATAAAAAGGCTACACAATTATATTCACTTCCATGGATAATATATTATGCAAACATATAAGGTTTGAATGGAATATTGAGTGCCAAACAATGTCTTTGGATTTAAAAAAAATGTTGGTAACAACCTCAATATTGGTATTTCTTGATTGGATCAAACCATTTCATGTTCATGTAGATGATCTAGGAACTATGGTAGGATCTATGTTAAAAAAACTAGGTGATGAAGGATTGGACCATCCTATTCACTTCACAAGTAGGTAAATCTCAATTTTATAAAATAATTACACAACTACAAAGTGGGAAGCCCTAGATATGGTGTTTGTAATATAAAAATTTAGACACTACCTCCTAGAAAAACCATTTGAATTTTTTATAGATCACCAATATTTATGTTATCTAATGAATATTACCATGTTATGCTAGGGATATCTAGATGGATGATGCTATTCCAAGAATTTTATTTTAGAATCAATTTTAAGCCTAGGAGAGAAAATGTGGTCCTAGATCATCTAAGCCAAATAGGAAATGTGGAGGTTCTGGAGATCTAAAAGATGAGTCATTAGATGCACATTTATTCAAAGTGTCTAAAATTATAGAAAACATGGAAAACATACCCAATTTATTCTGTTGGGTGAATATTTTGTCACTAGATAATTAATGAGAAAAATAGGTCTCTTTAACCATAGCATAGGGAGATTGGTCGGCCAGATGTGTAGGTTTACTACATCAAAAGGGGACAAATCTCTCCTCTCATCAAGGGGAGGTTCCCTATAAATATGCATGAGCTATATACTATATATATAAGTGGAAAATAACACTTAGGGGTAGGATAAACCATTCATCTCTCTTTTTTTAGAGATGATGTTAATAAATAGAGGAGAAAATCCTAGTGAAAATGTTGAAGGCACTTCTCTTCTTTCAGAAGTGATCTTGCAGGAAACAACAGGAGTTCTTTCAGATAGTAACAAGTAACTGGTAATCAAAGGTGTAGTAACCAATAGACTGAGATGTAGCACAAAGTCTCCACCTCAACTACCTAATAGTGAGATATGAAGGAAAATGAGGGCACAAAGTCATCCCAAGGTCCTTTACACAAAAATAGAATATGAAGGATAATGAGGGCACAAAGTCATCCCAAGATCCTTTACATAGGAAATAGAAAGAAAACACACTAAAGGCAATTGTGGGAGCACAAAGTCTCTCCACAGTTGGCTTCAAGACACATTCCTAATTACTTTAACTAATTTTTATTATTTAATTAAATGGACAAAAAATGTATTAAGGAAAAAGACATAAGAACAATTTCCCCAACAACCAAGCTATTCCAGCACAAAGTCTAAAAAGTCACTTGTTTTCTTATTCAAATAACGAAATATGATCAACAATCTAAGCTCAAAGTCTCAATAATGCCTTTCAATTTGGGTAGAGTTTTATTTTTGATAACAAAGAGAGACCCCCTTAAAACAATAAGAGAGAGTCCAATATATAGTGCTCCAAGAAAGACTTGGGCACTTTGTTTCACAAAAATGGCCTATGATGCATTCAATGCATTCAATACATTTCAAATTTTATTCATGGGCTATGCTGGAATCAAGCATTAGTCTTAAATATGGGCCACCTGATGTGTTTCCTGATGTGTGCATAGTTGTTCATTCACTTTAATCAATGCAGAGAAATAGGCTACGCCATTGAATGTTCGCACTCTCTGATGTCCACCTAGTGGACTGCTTCACCTTTTAGAAACATATCCCATGCATGGATGTTTCTGATCTTTCTCTATGGTTCCCACTTTCCTTGCTATATTTCCCACTTGCTCTAGCCACTTTCTACTGATCTCAACAAGTGACACATGGCATGTTCCACTGTGAAACAAGTGAAGACACGTGTCAACATCCACTAAACTTATAGAGGCTTTAGATGTATTTTGAGAGTCTTGCAGAAGATGACACATGGTGGCTTCTGCTGAGCTTTAGAAATAATATAGAAACATTAGGACTCATTTGGACTTCATGTAGATGATGACACATGGAGTGCTCTACTAAGTTTAACAACTCACTTGGGGCCCACCACAGTCCTTACGAAACAAAGAAGCAAAAAGAAGAAACTATGGATGTTGACACTTGTCGGCCTCCACCAAGCTTTGCAAGGGACACGTGGCATGTTCCATTGATATTAGAGAAACATATTGAAACCTATCACAGTTTCCACTTGTCACCTTCCACAGAACTCTAAGAGAAGCTTATCAAAAGAAACTTTACAGCTTATAAGAAACTCAAAATGCGGATGCAAACACTTGTCATGCTCCGCTAAGCTTTTAGAAACAATATAGAAACATTGTGACTCATTTGGACTCACACAGATGATGACATGTGGCGCATTCCACTTGAGTTTAGCCACTCACTCAGGATCCACCACAGTCCTTACAACACAAAAGGAAGAAGTTGTGGATGTTGACACTTATTGGCTTTCGCTCTGAGGCTTTTTCCTTTCAGGCACTCCTTTGAACCATTTTTGCTCACAGCCCTTCGCAAGGGTATTTTGCCTTTTGGGCTTTAGGGTAATCCTTTGAAAATTCCTCTTTTAACCTTTGAACCTTTGAACTGTTGAACCTTTTTGGTTCAAGGTTCAATGGTTCAACAGTTCAATGGTTTAATCGCTTTCTTGTGTTCCGCTCATTCACTTGACTGCTTGAACCAACTACATTGAACCAAACACTTTGAACCAAACTTCATTGAACCAAACCATGTTGAACCTTTGAACCATTGAACCCTTTTGATTCAATGTTCAATAGTTCAATGATTCAAGCCTTCTTTTTGCTCAGTCTTTTGAAGCCGTTGAACTTGTTGAAGCGGTTGAACTTTGAACTTTTGCTGATGTCATTGAACCTATGAACCCGTTGAACCTTTTGAAAGCAGGGTTCAGTGGTTCAATCCTTTTTTTGAAGCTTGCCAATGAACCTTTTTAGTTGAACCGAAGTGTTGAACCAACCTTGGAAAACACTTAAGTGTTGAGAGCTTGTTTCTTTCCTACAGAGTCCATAAATTTGAATCTGTAGAGTCCGTAGAAATGAACCCGCAGAGTCTGTAGAAATGGGTTCATAAAACTAGTGGAGTCCATAGAAATGAGTTCATAGATTCCATCCTATGAAGTCTATAGAACTGAGTCCATAGATTTAAGCCTATAGAGTCCATAGAACTGAGTCCATATAAATGAGTCCATAGAATTAACCCATATATTCCATAGATTCAAGCCTGCAGAGTCTATAGAAATCCAAAAAAAGCTAGAATAATGAAGAATTTGAATGTTCAGAACAATTTTTGAAAAGGGAAGAGACAATTTTGGTCTTGTAGGGCCAAAATAGTTCATATGTTGTCCTAAAAAATGAGTGACATTTTTTGGGGACAACATATTCCAACATGGAATTTTTCCTATGCACTATGTTGAAAAGGATAAAAATTAGTTGATCACATGAGCCATTCCATTCAACATCATTAATGGGTTTCTATATAGAATGGGCAAAGATGATGTGTTGTGTAGAGTAGACTTGAATCATGAGCAACCACAACTACTATAAGAGGCACATCAAAGAATTACAGGAGGACATTTCGTAGGGTAATCCATTACAAGGAAGATATTGAAAAGTGGCCTATGGTTGCTTACTCTGTTCTAGGATGCAAACTGAGTTTCCAAACATAGTGACATTTGTCAAAGGATGGGAATGTTGAATTAAAGGGATGAAATGCCTTTAAACCCCATGTTAATAGAAAAACCATTTAAATAATGGGGAATCAAATTTTTATGACCTATTAATCTACCAAGCTTATACAATCATTCTATGTACATAATTATTGTGATGGATTACTTCACAAAAATGGGTAGAAGTTGCTCCAACACCAAGTTGTAGTTTTAAGGACATAGCCAAATTTATGTATGAAAAAATTATATTTAGGTTTGGATGTCCTGTAAAGTTGGTCAATGATAGAGAACACATTTTCTCAATAACAACATAAAGAATCTAGTAAAATAATTTATGATATTGCACCACAAGAACACAACATATTGTTGGTTGAATATTTTGTCGATCAACATACTAATAAACAAAATAGGTCTGATCAGCCAAAGTAGGAAGATTGGTCATCCAAATGTGTAGATTTACCACATCAAAAGGGAACTTATCTCTCCTCTCATCAAGGGGAGGTTCCTTGTAGATATGCTATATATATATATCTAAACAGAAAATAATACTCAAGGGTAGGAAAAACCATCCCTCTTTTTTCAGAGATGATGTGTGCGGATCAAAGGAGAAATATCAAGGGAAATGATAGAAAGCACTCCTCTTCTTTCAAAAGTACTATTTAGAAAACCACAAGAATACTTTAGGTAATAATTGCAAAATGTAACCAAGGATGTAGTAACCAACAAATTGAGATGTAGCACAAAGTCTCCATCTGAATTGCCCAAGAGTGAGATACGAAGGAAAATGAGGGCACAAATTCGTCCCAAGGTCCTTTACATAGAAACAAAAAGAAAACACACTAAAGGAAATTATGGGGGCACAAAGTCTCTCCAAAGTTGAAAGTTGACTTCAGGACACCTTGACTACTTTCACTAATTCTGCTTGTTGAATTAAAGGAACAAAAAATATATTAAGGAAAAAGACATAAGAACAATTTCCCCAACAACAAAGCTATCATAGCACAAAGTCTGAAAAGTCACTTGATTTCTTATTCCAATAACAAAATATGATCAATAATCTAATCTCAAAGTCTCAATAATGCCTTTCAATTTGGGCAAAGTTTTATTTTTGATTGTCAGAGAAAAAGATCCATTTATAATAAAAGAGAGTCCCTTATATAGCCTCTTCAAGAAGGACTCGAGAACAGTAACACATCATGTTGCATTGAAATTTGTTAAGTAGATAGGTTGGGATTTAGGGGCATCTACCCATTTATTTTTCTCAATGCAGAGAAACAAGTCACGCTATTGAAAGTTTGCATCTTTCAATGTCCACCTAGCGATCTGATCCTTCTTCATCGTTCCTCCTTTTCTGGTTAATTGAATCGGGTCCTTGATTCAATTTGATACTCTGTTCCTTAATCACTTCCTACTGATCTTGGCCTTAAAGCCTTTGAATGCATTCGGGTCCGTATATTTAAACCTACAAGGATCAACGGCTATTTTATGAGCCTTGAAATTGACATTTGCGCACTTGTCACTTTCCTCAGTAATTCCTTTAGTTTTGTCATTTGAGCTTTCCCAGAGGGGACCTACCTTTCGAGCCTTAAGAAATGATCTGCTTTGGGTCGAGAAGAGCCCCCCATAAGGGTATCTTCCCTTCGAATGGTCTTCAGATGGCCTTTGGGCTTCTTTATTCTGGGGGGTCACTAAGTCCTTTGTTTCGCATCCTCCTGAAGGGAAGGTGACCCTTCGACTTTGGGGGAGTGTCCTTTAAGTTGGCAGTCGAGAGTCCCCCACAAGGGAACCTACCCTTTAGGGTCCTTTGATAGCCTTTTCTTTGGAGTCCTTTGAAACTTTTCCCATGGACATTTCCCGTGGACATTTTCCCACAGACATTAAGTCCGCGGACATTTTCCTGTAGACAAAAAGTCCACAAAAATTTTCTTGCAGACAAAAAGTCCACAGAAATTATTTCGATTGCTTTGTCTTTGGAAATTCCTTTGGGCGTTCGTCCTGCATCTTCTTTCTCAATTTCCTTCAAACTTTTTTTCCAAAGGAATTCCTTCAGACAAAAGTCCGAAAGAATTATTTCTTGCCTTAGTCTTTTTCCTGAAGGAAATCCCTTTGTCTTTCAACTGCCTTAAACAAAATTTTGAAAGAATTTACCTTTGCAATTTCCTTGAAAATGACCCTTCCAAAAGGTGCTTTTGTCGAACAAGTGCCCTCCACAAGGGCACTTGTCCTTTAGGACGCTCTCTTGAACTTTTGCATTGAACTGCTCCTTTGAACCAACCATTGAACCAAGATTTGAACCAAGTCGATGAACCAAGCTTTGAACCAAGCTGATGAACCAAGCTTTGAACCAAACGTATGAACCATTTGATGAACCTTTTGATTGAACCAAAATATGTTGAACCTATTGAACCTTGAACCCGTTGAACCTTTGAACCAAAGTGGTTCAATGGTACAACGGTTCAATGGTTCAAGCCTTGAAAACTCATTCTTTTGATTGAACCTGATGTTGAACATTTTCACCTTTGAACCTGTTAAACCTTTGAACCAAAGTGGTTCAATGGTTCAATTTTTCAATCCTTGATTAGAAGCTCGCCGATGAACTCTTTTGGTTGAACCTGGTCATTAAACCAACTCTAAAATCGCCTAAGTGTTGAAAGCTTGTTTCTTTCCTGCAGAGTTCGTAGAAATCAACTTGTGAAGCCTGTTGAACTTGGCCTGTAGAGTCCGTAGATTTCCTTTTCTTGCAGAGTCCGTAGATTTTTGAGAAGATTGAAAAATGAGGAATTTGAATGCCCAAGACAAATTTCAGAAAGGGAAGAGACAATTTTGGTCTGTAGGACCAAAATAGTTCAAATGTTATCCCAAAAATGAGTGATATTTTTTGGGGACAACAGCTGGCTCCAGTTGGGAAACTTCTATCAATTATAAAAAGAATTGAAAGGAGTAGAATCTAGAATCTCCAGTGTCTTCATGTGTACCATTGGGCTACGGAGTCATGTTACCCAAAAATAGAAACAAACAAAACAAAATAGAATTAAAAACTATACAAATATACATATATACAGATGCGATGATCTGATACTTCAAGAATTGAAGTATTTCAGATGCTGCTTCTTGAGAGATAGTGAAAATAGTACTCTATCTTGATAAACCAACAAGAAGGCATTTTGTCCCTAGAAACGGTGATGAGCGACTGGAACTCTCCACCAGAAAACCAATTTTTTGCATCTTCCTCTTGGCTTTTTTTTCTTCTTGTCCCATGGCAAGATGTGGTCTTCAACTGAAAACCATAACTCCTTGCTTTCTTGGCAAAGGGTTCCTTTGCCTAATTTTGATTTGTAGCAGCATGGTCCATTACCATAATTGGTTATTCTTTTGGTTTAGTCAAACATATGATTAGATTTTCCACATCAAACTCCTCACAAACTATCAGCTTAGCATTTCCTTTGATGTGAAGGAGTTTGATTTCTTCATCTTGAGAAATCTTCAATCTGAGCAACAAAGATTTGCATCCAGCTATGTTGTTGGTGTTGCTAAATTACAAATTGCATGAAGGAAGAATATCTCTTTGAGGGGATATCAATATAGTCCCAAATCCAACATTGGTGGAAGAATTGCTGCCATTGGATTCTAGGATCCAAGCATCATCAGAAGTTGATCTCCTATCAGATTTATCTTTATTAGAGATGGAAGATCCTTCTTTATTTGTACTGCACCCCACCAATTCTCCTGAAGTCTTGTTTAGATCAATTCTTGGATTGTCAGCTATAGGAATTTCATCTGTAGAAACATGAACATCCTCTATAGTCAAGAAATAATTATCCCTGCTTGAAGACTCAAACATAATTTGTGCTGCAGGGGTCGACGTTTGGGTGACCACGTATTTTGCCTCTTTTTTAGGGAGCAATCTCTTAATTATGCCTTGGATAGGGATCCTTGCTTTAGATAGATCCATGCTTAGTTCTCCTCCCATGTCTTTGCAAAAATTTCATCCAAACAAAATGCTATAGGATGCTAGGACATTAGCTACCAAGACAGTCATCTCGATTCTCTTGTCCAGAAAGGCTACAAATGCAAATTGGGCATCTTTGATTTGCCCCAGTAGTGGTACTTGCTTGTTCTCCATGGAGAAACATCTCCCAAAGGTTTTGGTTAGTGTGAGACCTAGAGACTCAGCTACTTTAGTAGGCATGACATTATCAGATGCCCTAGAATCAATGATGCAATTGTTGAGTTGATAACCATTTATCAATAAGGAAACATAGAAAGGTTCTATTTTCCCAGGGGCAGCTAGAGGAGTAATGACAAGATTATTTGGAATGGGCATGTTCTTTGGGGATTCAAGAATTATTTTCTTAACCTCTTGTCTTGCAGGGATGATTTGGTTCTTGACACATTAGACCAACCTATCCAATTGATCAGGATTGGATTGCAAATATTCAAATTCAGACATTTAAATTTTGGTCTTCTTAAAATGATCAATTATGTCAAATGGCTGAATTGGACTAGGAATAGAGGAAAGCATTTCAACCTTTTGGGTTCTAGGAGGGATGGGAGGAGGACTGGTTTGCAAAATTGAAGTAGAAGGTGAAGGTGAAATTGATGTACTTACCTTTTGGGTGATCACTAGATCCTTTTACTAAAAAGGCAAAGTGGTTCCATGCTTAGTAATTGTAATTGTTGGTTGAGGTTGTTCCTTTATCTTCCCTTTATTAGCTTGCTAGACTAATTGGTTCTTGGACCTGGTAAATAGTGCATATGATCCATCAATAGCTTCTCCTTTGCTTCTGGGTTCATCCTGATAGTTCAACAAACCAATGTGGGAGTCGTCAGCTAATTCTTCTTGATCCTCCATGAAGAGATCAACATCATTTTCTTGCCCAAACTCAGGTTGGAAAGAGAAAGCATGTTCTATTTCCAAATATCCAATTGCTGACTCGGTTGGAGGAGCTTCAAGGGCAAGTTTCCCTTGTGGGGGAGGAAGACGATCTAGCTACCCTTGATTCCTAGCAGCATTGCCTTGATATGACTGATTTGTAAATGTCTTTCTTGGCATATCTTTGTATGAAGGAGTAGAAGACATTCCTTGTGCCATTTGTCTTTTCAAGGCTAGCAGTTCATTTGCTAGCTTTTGCACCATAGATCAGTGGTGCATGTAGATGAATATTTAGAAGATGATGAGGATCTATTTCTATTTAGATCTCTTCTTATCTTCCCTAATAAGATGAGATCATCTTCTACCTCAGTGGCCAAAAGTTGAGTTGTAACAAGATCTATTTGACCAGCACGTCTCAAAAGAAAACTTACTTCTGGTAATTGAGAATTAATGAAGAAGCATTTAAGATTCTCAGCTGTAGGTCAAGCAATTATAGGAATTTTGTTCCTCGATTTGTCAAATTTGGCTATAAAGTCTCTCATTAGTTAATGAGGCTCTTTCTTCATATGTGTAAGTTAAGCCAGAAGTGCATGTGCATCTTTTGCAGGTTTGAATCTAGCTTCAAACTTAGCTTTGAGGGTATTCCAATTAGTTACTGACTGAGCCTGTAGATGATAAAACCAATCTACAGCAGCACCTTGTAATGTTTCTACAAATAGCCTGTCTACTACATCTTCAAATTCTACTCCAATTACTCCACAGGCTATGCTAAAGGTTGCAATGTGTTCATCAAGATGAACTTTCCCATCACCATAGAATTTGGAGAAATTCTTCCTTGAACTATGTGGAAGCTCATGTAGAGGTGGAGTAAGATTGAGAGGACCAAAATCATTACCCCAGGGGCCTTGAACTGGCATTATCTGACTATGAAAAGGAGGAATAACAAATCTTAGAGGGGTAATTATTGGCAAAGCTTTATCAACAGCAGAAGTGGATACTTCGTCTGGCAATGGAGATCTAACTTTAGTAGGAGGAAAGCTCTTAGTTCATTGGAGGTGAGATGGTGAAGGAAATAGATCAAAATTACTTTGCTGTACTAAGTTGAATATAGGGTCATTAATCCCTTTAGCCCTTTGGATTCATGTATACCTTGAATTTGTCAAATTGTGAAACAAAAATGGAAAAGAATTGACCTTGCTTCATTTTGAAGCTTGAGGCTTTAAACTATGCACTCTTTCCCAACAGCTCCGATTTTGCAGACTAGATAAAATAATGGAGGTGGAGGAAGATGGTAAGGCTATAAATGGATAATGGGTAAGATAAGTAACGGAGTTGCCAAAGTCTATAATGGATAAGGGTTATAATGATAATAGGTTATATCCCCAGTGGAGTCACCAAAAATTGTTGGTTGAATATTTTGTCGATCAACATACTGATAAACAAAATAGGTTTGATCAGCCAAAGTAGGAAGATTGGTCATCCAAATGTGTAGATTTACCACATCAAAATGGGACTAATCTCTCCTCTCATCAAGGGGAGGTTCCCTGTAGATATGCTATATATATAAATAGAAAATAATACTCAAGGGTAGGACAAACCATCCATCTCTCTTTTTTCAGAGATGATGCATGTGGATCAAAGGAGAAATCTCAAGGGAAATGACAGAAAGCACTCCTCTTCTTTTAGAAGTATTATTCAGCAAACCACAAGAATACTCTAGGTAGTAATTTCAAAATGTAACCAAGGATGTAGTAACCAACAAATTGAGATGTAGCACAAAGTCTCCACCTGAATTGCCCAAGAGTGAAATACGAAGGACAATGAGGGCACAAAGTCATCCCAAGGTCCTTTACACAGAAACAAGAAGAAAACACACTAAAGATAATTATGGGGGCACAAAGTCTCTTCATAGTTGACTTTTGGACACCTTCCTGACTACTTTCACTAATTCTGCTTGTTGAATTAAAGGAGCAAAAAATATATTAAGGAAAAATACATAAGAACAATTTCTCCAACAATAAAGATATCATAGCACAAAGTCTAAAAAGTCACTTGCTTTCTTATTCCAATAACAAAATATGATCAACAATCTGAGATCAAAGTCTCAGTAATGCCTTTCAATTTGGGCAGAGTTTCATTTCTGATTATCAGAGAGAGGGATCCATTTACAATAAAAGAAAGTCCCTTATATAGCCTCTTCAAGAAGGACTCGAGAATAGTAACACATCATGTTGCATTGAAATTTGTTAAGAAGATAGGCTAGAATTTAGGGGCATCTACCCATTTGTTTTTCTCAATGCACAGAAACAAGTCATGCTATTGAAAGTTTGCATCTTTCAATGTCCACCTGGTGATTTGATCCTTCTTCATCATTCCTCCTTTTCTAGTTAATTGAATTGGGTCCTTGATTCAATTTGATACTCTGTTCCTTAATTGCTTCCTACTGATCTTGGCCTTAAAGCCTTTGAATGCATTCAGGTCTGTAGATTTAAACCTATAAGGATCAACGATTATTTTATGAGCCTTGAAATTGACGTTTGCGCACCCATCACTTTCCTTGGTAATTCCTTCAGTTTTGTCATTTGAACTTTCCCAGAGGGGACCTGCCTTTTGAACCTCAATAAATGATCCACTTTGGGTCAGGGAGATCCCCCTGCAAGGGTATCTGCCCTTCAGATGGTCTTCAGATGGCTTTCAGGGTTCTTTATTCCAGTGGGTCACTAAGTCATTTGTTTTGCATCCTCCCGAAGGGAAGGTGGCCCTTTGGCTTTGGGGGAGTGTCCTTTAAGTTGGAAGTTGAGTGTCCCCCGTAAGGTCACCTACCCTTCGGGGTCCTTTGGTGGCCTTTTGTTTGGAGTCCTTCAGAACTTTTCCCACTGACATTTCTCACAGACAATTGCTGCAAACAAAAAGTCTACAGACATTTTCCCATAGACAAAAAGTCTGTGGACATTTTCCCGCAGACATTAAGTCTGCAAAAATTTTCTTACAGACAAAATGTCCATGAAAATTGTTCTGATTTCTTTGTCTTTGTAAATTCCTTTAGGCTTTCCTCCCACAACTTCTTTCTCAAATTCCTTTAGACTTTTTTTCTGAAGGAATTCCTTCAGACAAAAGTCTGAAAGAATTGTTTCTTGCCTTAGTATTTTTCCCGAAGGAAATCCCTTTGTCTTTCGACTACCTTAAACAAAATTTTGAAAGAATTTACCTTTGTGGCTTCCTTGAAAATGACCCTTCTAAAGGGTGCTTTTTTTGACCAAGTGCCATTTGCAAGGGCACTTTTCCTTCGGGAGGCTCTCTTGAACTTTTGCATTGAACCGCTCCTTTGAACTAACCGTTGAACCAAGCTTTGAACCAAGCCGATGAACCAAACTTTGAACAAAGTTGATGAACCAAGCTTTGAACCAAGCCGATGAACCAAGCTTTGAACCAAATGTATGAATCGTTTGATGAACCTTTTGATTGAAGCAAAAGTTGTTGAACCTTAAACCTGTTGAACCTTTGAACCAAAGTGGTTCAATGGTTCAAGCCTCAAAAACTTGTTCTTTTGATTGAACTTGATGTTGAACCTTTGAACCTGTTGAAATTTTAAACCAAAGTGGTTCAATGGTTCAACGGTTCAATAGTTCAACCCTTGATTAGAAGCTCACCGATGAACTCTTTTGGTTGAACCTGGTCATTGAACCAACTCTGAAATCACCTAAGTGTTGAAAGCTTGTTTCTTTCCTGCAGAGTCTATAGAAATCAACCTGTGAAGCCATTGAACTTGGCCTACAGAGTCCATGGATTTTATTTTCCTGCAGAGTTCGTAGATTTCTCTTCCTGTAGAGTCTGTAGATTCAAGCCTGCAGAGTCCGTAGATTTATGAGAAGCTTGAAAAATGAGGAATTTGAATGCCCAAGACAAATCTCGGAAAGGGAATAGACAATTTTGGTCTATAGGACCAAAATAGTTCAAATATTGTCCCAAAAATGAGTGATATTTTTGGGGGACAACACATATCATCTACAAGCTAATGGGCATGTAGAAACATCAAAAAAAGTCCTTGACAATATACTTACAAAAATATGTAATGTGTAAAGAGATGATTGGGAGGATAAAATTCTTGCAATCTTATGGGCATGTTGGACAAATTATAAGTGTGTGATTGGGTCCACTCCATTTAAACTAGTTTATGGATTATAAACAATCATGTTGATGGAATAAATAGTCCCTAGTTTGTGATTACAATGATAATGTGACTAGGAGATCATGACTCCCTTCAGGAAATATTGATAAATTAAACTCGTATAGAAGAAATTAGGTAGAAATCTATGATTTAAAGAATTTTTTCTATAACAAAAAATATTAATTTATGGTAGTATATTTTAGGCATATCTAGGTAAAATGTGATTTTGATGGAAATGAATATATGTCATCCATGAATTATCATAGCAAGGAACAATTATGTAAAGGGACCTTCAAAGAACCATTCTTCTAAGACGTGTAAATGGTTGTAGGCTTAAGCCTTACCATTAATAATCTCTATCATATCTCACATTGAAATCATAGTGGGTGTTGAGTAGCACCAAGTAGATTAGGATTTTTTTATGTATTATTTTCTTGTCTTTTGGTAGGTCTGTAGTGTATCCATGTATAGTGTGATCTCTATATTACAAGACATCAGAGCAAATATGAAAATTCAAAGTCATAGAGTATGAAAATGAAATTAGCCAAATAGGGAATGAGAAATACAACTCAAAGTCAACATAGGGTTCATAAACTAAGTTTAGGAGTGAGGCACTAACAAAAAAGGTATGGATCACGGGAAACCAATGGTCACTCAAAAAGTGGTTAATGATGACACACTTTAAAGATTGCATCTTTCCCAAAGCAGATTGGGGTGTTAGACTCAAATAGTGTATAATAAAGTAAATCATAGTAAGAAATATGACACATCACATCAATAATTCCCATTAGATGAATAAATGCATCTACCCTTTAAAGCACCAACATCACATTACAATAATCAAGGGAATTTAATCCAATAATCATAACAATGTGAAGATAACTTAGTAAATTTAAGGGAAGGTGTTAGATATATTCAAGTGGTAAAACCTATATAGATAAGGGAATACAAATAAAAATTCCATTACACATATTTGTGAATAATAACACTCTATGAATTAATATCAATTCATTCACACACACAAATTTCTCAACAACACCAATTTTAGCTACATCTATATGTTGAAAGGTCTGAAAAAAATAATCATAGATCAATCACAACTCTTAATTCCACTCACTAATACATAGAAAGAATACATTATTAGTGGAATCACACTAAGGGAAATAAAGTACCATGATTTGAATCTATTTTTTTTCATTGATGAGATATAAGCTATTATTATTATCCTTAAACAAATAGAAGTATCATAATTAGGATCCCTCACCTTATAACACCCACTATGAGGATATGATGGGGAGTGACTCATTAAGATCTTGAACTTCATTTAACTCTATGAAGTGATGATGACACTTATCAATTACTATAATGAGGACAGCATCCATCTATCACAGTATGTGACCATCTTTATTAACACAACCACTATGGTGCACGCAACATGACTTCCTTAAAAGGGTAAATCATTCACCCCGTAGAAAACCAAGATCCCTCCAATTTACTCTAAAATAAGAGATAAATATAGTAGGGCATACATAGGGATCCTAATTGATTTAGTGGATGATGTTCTAGTACAGGTTTTATCTAAATGTATTACTAAGCACTTTTGGAAAACTAATAAAAGTACGAGGTAGGCCACCAAAGGAGTCATTGATATTACCTATAAAATGCTCCAACTCAATGAAGACTTTAAATTTCCAAAATTATTGGTCACATAGCTCATCACCAATATTGATAAGGTCATCAACAACACATTATAGGAATTCTAATACCAGTTATTGGTGTTTCTACTCTAATTTACATAATGTAAGTTAAAAGATGGCCCTATCAACCTACATGCCAAATTATAACCTGTGACCATCTTCACCAAAAACACATAGACAAAAATAGGTAAGTATTATGAGTAGCTAGGTTGGTTCAACACATGGTGGGGGGAGATTCAATGTCTCATCACCTTGTATCCTTGTTTGCCTAAAAACATAATGTAGTACATGGGGAAACATGCCATGGTCACTAAAATACATGATGGGATTAAAATTAAATTCCTTGAGCTACCCAAGGCACCCATCACATCATTATAATTTTTCAATATTATGTTGGTTGTGTAAATGGAAGTCCTATGATAGAAATACCTAGATACCATAGCTATCAAACAATTATGATTAACATCTCTAGGTGTGAAACTACCATTGAATCAATAACCAGTGATAGAACCATAAGTTAAAGTGAAGGCACCACCTAAGACATTTTAAGGCCCATCCTAGACTTCTATAGGAAAGAAGAAGGTACTAATGTAGAGAGCATTTCCACCTCCACTAGATAAAAATAATCACATCACCAAAACTTGGATTTCTAATAAAAATGTCCTAAAGATGGATGTAGAGTATGATCTTACTCAATCAGGAGTATCAGAAGAAGAAGTATAATAAGTCTATATTAGAAGACATAGGCACAAAGGTATATGAGGAAGAGGAGGAAAATTAATTCTTCTTCTTGAAAGTAGTGCACACTTGTCAAGTATGAAATAATGTGCTAAAACAGACTTCATCTACAACTAGTGATTCAAAAAGTATGCAAATGGATAATAAGAGTTCAAGTGAGATTATAAGGGACATGATTAGAAATAAGTTGATCAAAATTCCTTCTATACATCCTCTAAATAGATCAACATATTATTTTGAATATCATAGAATGTATGGGAATCATACATATCATTGTTTGGATTTGAAGGAAAAAATACAAAAGATAATTTATAGCGATGATCTTAAAATTGATACGTTAATTAAGTAACCCATTCACCTTATGATTTCATCTCCTAAAGCACAAGTGTAAAAATCAGAATTAGTATTAAAATGGTTACCAAATGATAATTCAGAGAAAAAAAAGGATCAATAGGCAAAATTAGAGCAAGAAAGATTAAAATAGATCAAGATAAAGATTGAAATTACTAAAAGAGATTAACAAATCAAATTTAAGATAAGAAACAAATCATTCTTAAAATAGGGTTTATAATAAAATAAAACCCAAAGTAAGAAATGAATACACAAGATATAGTTTTATCTTTTATAAATAAGAATCAACAACATGTATGGGTAAATAAAATTAATAATTATCAAAAAAATGGGGAGTGGTGAAGGAGAGGAGTGGGAATTTTTTTTGAACAGGGAATCTAAGAGGGTGAAGGCTTATGGTGATGGGGATATCACTTCACACCTTGGACTTGGATGCCAACATGTTTCCAACACTTTTGTGGGTCTTATAATCAAGGAAATTGAACAAGGTCTGTTTAATCTTATTCATGAGGTCCCCTATGACAAGGTAGAGGGAGTAGGGTCCGATAAGGGAACAATAAGAGATTTGAGTGGGGTTTTCAAAGGTAAGTCTTCTTAGGCCTTTAAACTTAGAGATAAATGTTGACCAAATAGAGATTCATCCAAATGAACCTCTCCCTATTGCTCATGAAAATAGGGGCTTTCATATCAAGGTTCCTAACACTTTGATTTAGAGTGCTTCTGCAAGAATGAAGTGTGCTCTTATGAGTAAATTTGTAGGATCCAAACCCAATATAGATAATCTACACCATTGGGCTGGTAGGAAATGGAACCCTAAGGTCCACCTAAAGATCTAAACAATGTCTAATGGATTTTTCCTGATAAGATTGAGTAGCAATGAGGACTGTACTTAGATCTTGGTTGGGGGTCCTTGGTTCTTTGGTTGATCTAGTTTATTATTGATAAAATGGATGTCTATTTTTAACCTAGAGAAATAATATTTTAATGTTATGCCCATTTGGGTTTAACTTCCTGGGTTAACATTATAACTATGGGAAGAAGATCTTTTTATTAGTGTAACCAAGACCTATGGTTAATTAATTATTTTTTATGCAACTAATAAGGCAAGAATGAGATTTGTTCATGCTCATTTTTGTGTCAATGCTCATGTAAATCAGGATCTTTCTTATGTTGTCTATTTGCATACCTCTAAAGGGGAACATTTCTAGAAAATTGAGTATGAAAACTCAAAACTCCTTTGTTCCAAATGCATAAAATTGGGCCATATGACAAAATTATGACCATTAGGGATGAGAAATAAGCCCTCTCAGACTTTCCAAAAGGATGGGCCATCAGGGAAAAGGAAATCCATGGGTGATCCTTCTGATAATCTACCTAAAGGAAAGAATCATATTGAGAAGCAAACATATAACTTAGAGGTTGGGGGAATTCTGACTGAAAAGGTTTCAGATATGTTTTCAGTAAAAAAAGTTAAAAAGGAAAATTTAGTTATATAAGGTAGGGACCTATCCAATCCAAAATTAAATAAGGGGCCTCAAGAATTTATGTAAGATTGATCTAGCTTGATAAATGTAGAAGACAACCCTAGTCTCATTTTACAACTCAAATCCACCTCTAAAGATTGAAAAATTATTTCATATAATGGATGAGACCTTAAGGTGTGGGATTTATTTATAGAGGGACCCATAGGGGATCATTTTAAGAGTATAAATTCTCATGAAGTGATAATTTTTGTCGATCCTCATACCTCAGTACCTTTTTTAAAATACTCACTATCCAAAAATAAATTTAAATGATTAAAATATCTAGAAGAAGATTTAGTTTTAGACTTCCTTTCTGGTGACAACAATATTGACTCGTCTTTGGTTAATCTTAGAGACCATTAAAATTTAATAAACGACTTGAATTTTTCATTAAAAAAAGTAGTTCCATTAAGGAAAATAAATATGGTGGATCCACCCCATTATGCTCACCTAGCTCTAGTAAGGGGAAGTAGAAACCCCATCTATGGCTACTAAGCATGGGGGGAAAACTCCTACAATAACTCCCCTTGATAAGGTAGGTAGATTATCTAAAAAGGAGACTCTTAAGAAGGTGACATATTTAGATATTACTAATGGATTTAAAATGGTACTCCATTATAAAGGGGGTAAAATCTCCAAAAAAACTATTAGATGAAAATCCTTTCATGGAACATCAGAGGTATGAATAGTTCCCACAAGCACACAATTTTTAAAAATTTCAAATTTAGTCATAATCTAGATGTTTGGCTAATAGAGAGATAAAGTTAGATGAGAAAAGCTTTGGTGAAAAGAAAAAATCATTGTGGAAAGATGCTAAAGGATAATGTGTGAGCTCCATTGGGGATTCTGGCAGAATAATTACATTTTAGAATGATAAGTTAATTGAAGGTCATCTCTTATTCAAATCTAGGTATCAATTAGCTATTGTTTTTATTGTCAAAGAGGTTGATTTTATGTTATCTTTTCAAATATATATTCTCTTAACTCCATCGTTGCTAGAAGACTCTCATGGGAGGAGTTATCTAATTTTAGATAAACTTGTGAGGAGTTATCATAGGTGGTAGTTGGATATTTTAATACTCCTCTATTTCCATGGGAGAAAAAGGGAGGGAATCAAGTTATGAGTCTTGATAGTATGAAATACCTTGCCTCCTTATTAGCTAAATGTAGTCTTATTGATGTTGAGATAAGAGGACCTCCTTTTAAAAGCATGAACAAGTTTTGATTCACACAAAATTAGGAAAAATTTAAGGTGTCATTACAACTGAGCTATAACCACCTTTATGACAATATGAATGGTTTCAAAAATGGAAACTGAGAGTAAAAGTTCATCCAAAAAATGAAAAGGGGTTAAAAACCACTTCCAAGACCTAATTGGGCTTTTTGGGCATGATAGTTTAAAATCTTTACTTTTTGAAAATTTGATACCCAATTTTTATTAAGCTTAAGAAGCCCAAATAGAACTGGGGAGTGTTTTTTCATGTTAATAGACCTATTCATATCTTGGTTTGATTATTAGTACTGAGTTTGGTGAGAAACTTGAATCAAGGGCTGATAGACCTAATTGGGACCCCCGATTAGGTCTATGTGTTTTAAAGTGGTGAGCCCACCATTCTGATCTAAGCTTTAGCCCTTGATTAACACTATTGTTTGAGCACATGGGATTCCCATTATAATCAGGGTTTCAAGCCTGATCAACACTAAGCACATTGGTGGAGGGGCTCCTAGACTTTAGTAGGGTCTTCAGTTGAGATAGTAAATGAAGGACTTTGGTGGAATAGTCCCTAACCCAATCAAGGATTTCTCTTGATTAAAATTATTAGCTCCATCACCAAAAATTTATACCCAATCAAGATTTTAAGATTGACTACCATTTCTAGTACTTAAACTTGCCAAGATAAGACCTAACTAGAGAAAAAGCTTCAGGTAACACTAAGCGCCACCCACCGGTCTTAAGCTTAGACCTAATTAGACTTTGAAACTTGATTAACACTAAGGAGACCTAATGCCTTAGTTCATGACCTAATCAAGGCATTTATCCTAGATAATAAAGGATTTTAAATAGTCAAAGCTCAATTAACCTAACTAGTGAAAAAGTTACTGTTAGTAAAGCAAAATGTGAATGACTCCCCCAAGACCTAATTGGGCTTTAGAATCCCTGTTAGGTTTGGGGACTTAACAAATGTCAAACTTAGGAAAATTGACTACTAAAAGACCTAATTAGAACTAGCTTAGGCTAAAAATGTCAAATAGACCTAAACAAGGTTTAGAGGCCTGATTACGTCTACTTAGGAAAATTTTATCACCTATAGTCAATAGCTAACTAGGGATCATGAGAAGTTTTTCATGAGACTAAGTAATATTTTCAATGAGGAACAACCCAGTCCAAGAGGCTTCTAGAGGCCAAGTGTAAAATATGAAAATGACTCATGTGAGCTCAAATAGTATGATGGGATGATTATTAGGGGTTGAAAGGGTACCTAAATCAAAGTCACCCCTTAAAGTGGTTGTTGAGATTCGAGAGAGCCAGAGAGCGAGGTTCTACAAGTGTGAACAACTACAAAAAGATTTTACTTCAAGGGCAAAGAGTTTTATATTAAACTTTACCATTTGGAATTGGTCATTATAATTGGATAGGTTTTAAGATCATAAAGGGAATGGATATTGAGATGACCTCCTATAGTAGGCTAATAGAGCTAAGTAATCCAAGATTCAAATGTAAATTAGAAGGTTAAAACTTGACTTTCATGTTAAGTGCCTTTTACAAAGTTCCATTTTACAGACATGGTCTTTCCAATTATCATGGTTATCATGAGTGCGAGTGACTAAAAAAATCAAAAAAAGGTTCCCTAATTCTTGAAAGAATTAGTGAATGTTGAGAATATAACAATAGGTTGCACCATTAAAGTTATTAATGTTGAGTTTGGGAAAAATAAACATTCAAAAAAATAAGTATTAATCATAATAATATATTTTTTTACAAAAAGTAACATCAGGAAAAACAGGAAAAGAAAACACCTTCACACATTTAATAATGCATTTCTTTAGTTTCAAATTTAGCACTAATAAAAATTAGATGGTTATTATAGACTAAATAACAACATTGATTCTCAACAACAAAGGGCACATATTGTGCAACATTAAAAAATTGTAGTAGGGTTTCATTAAAAATGAAATAAAAAACATCACCTTAGCAAAAAGGTCACATACTGTGCAACATTAAAAAATTGTTGTAAGGTTTCATTAAAAATGAAATAAAAAACATCACCTTAGCAAAAAGGTTACATTTAATCATGCATTTCTCTGCCTCCAAATTTAAAAATCCATTAAAGACCTAAAAAACAACTATGATTTTGAGCTACATTAAAATTTTAAGAAAATATTATCTCACACAACTATAATAGTATCAGATTATATCATAAATTTTGAAACAAAGAAAAGGTAGATTAAAAGACATAAGCCTTAAATATCCTAGACTAAAATGTCAAAATATATTCCATTTTTAATTAAACATTAATGTGAAACTGACATTGTTTTCTTAAAACACATTGCTAATAGAAAATTATCAAAGAAATTTTAAGGGTAATAATTTTAACATTGGATCTAAAATTATAAAAAAGCAAAAAAAATATAAGCAGGGAATGTTAATACATGCCAAATTTTCATCCCCATTTTTTAGGGCTGAAAATCATAATGTTGAGTAAGTTGAATAAGAGTAAATAGTAGAATATAATATGATTATTTCAATTACCTTTTTTGTTTCAAATTCATGGAAGCTAGATAGAACTAGTTGTAAGGGCCTACGACCCTAGGATTTGGGTTTATTTGGAATCTTCTTGGATGGCTTTAAATCAAATAAGTTAGTGGGTTTGAGTGTGACACATGTGGAATCATACTAATTATTGGTGGGACTATAAGATTTCAAAGAAAATAATAGACACATTAAAAAAGTAAAGAAGTGATAGTGTTATTTGAGGAACTAGAAGATAACGTTTTCTTGCTATATAAAGTTGATGTCAAATTAGAATTATTTTAAAGATCTCAAGTCATTTAAGGAATTATAATAAAATTATTTTTGGGTATATAAAGTTGATGTTACGTTCATTTTTAAAAATAAATCATTAATAAATGTAAAAGTTTATAAAAAATTTATCCAATCATTAACAAGTAAATAAAATATTCCATAATAACACCCTAAGGAATATTTTAATATGTTTTATGTTAAATTTTAAAGTTGTTAGAACAATATATTAAATCAATTATTTTGATTGACTAGAATAAAAAAAATTGCATTGAGTGAAAGCTATAGTACCCTGCCTTGGTAGGGAGTAAAATTAAGAAATATGCCACAAATAACTCCACTTAGATATCTAGAATTATGAATAAAATGAAATAAGTTGGTTGTCTAATTTTAGTTTCTAAATATTAATTTTGGTAATTCCTTCTAAACCTACCAGTATCTTTATTATTCTTAATGTTCTTATGATGCAGAGGTTACACAATTAATCTATCTTGTCTTGTTTCAAGATTCACTTTCCTGAAAATGGCTTATTTATTTTCATAAAGTATTATCTCTCCCTAAATTCCATACATGACCTTGTGGTTTACTTTGTTCATATCATAATGTATTATTCTAATGATCATTTCTCCATCCCAAGTGTGATTCATTCTTAAATCTTAAAATAGGGCTTTCAACTTGTTGAGAGGGTGACCACAATATACAGGGATCTGACTGTGTTTACTTTATGTTTCCAATTTTTACACATGAATCTTTAACCTCTTTACAAACAATCTCCTCTATGTAAATTATTATTCCTTAAGCTCTCACTCTTCTCTTTGTTAAAATTTATTCACTCTATATACATGAACACAAAGGTTAATGAACTCAATGTTTTTTGCAAGGAATTGCTTAACTACGTGCACCAATACAATGTCTTTAAAACTTATGGTTTTGTTGACCAAATTTGACTTATAGTCAAATTAGGTCAACCCATAATATTTAAAACTTTTGAATAAAGTTTTATAGGTCCTATAAGGTGTCATTGTTGGTCTATTACCTTACTTGGCCTTGTCCTAGTCCTTATCTAAACTCACCTTCCTTGAAATGGCATAGTCAACCAAAGTCAAACTTGGTAAAGCCTAGGTCAAACTTGGTAAAAGGGTAATTTTGTGTCAATTTATCCTAATATGGTATTTATCATGTTTTAATGTGTTTAAAAGTCATTAATTGATCATTTGTTATGTCTCATGTGTAAAAAAGGTTCTTTTGGCCACTTTCTAGCTTATTAATTGACTTGTACGAACTTTCAAGAAGTAAAATTCATCACCAAGGTGATTTTTAATGTGGAGAAGGTTAGGTTAAAGTTAGGATCAGTCAGATTTTAGCCAATAAGTAGTTATGTTTAGTAGATGGTAGTTTTTACTTGATTTTAGGGGCTTTTGGGCACTTGTACGGATTCCTTGAATTGACCATCAGCTAAAAACATGGGAAGAGTGTCTCTTCACCTACCTTCACCCATTTTACATTCTTGGTTTTTAATAAGAATGAAAAAAGCTTCGTCTGTATTTTATTTTCCATTGACAAGCCAAGAAAGGGCAACTTCAAGCATTTGGTATGGACCATACAAGTGGAATTGGGGGAAGTGCTTCTATAGGTAGATATTAATCTTAATCCAATTAACTTTCATATCAAGAAGTCTTAGATTGGTTCCTCCTCCTTTATGAACCATTATTAACACTCTAGATAACCTTTTATCAACTTGCATTCAAAGTGGGGTATGGTTGTGCATCTTTTTCTTATTTTTAGAGGTCCATGGAGCTGTGTGATCTTGTTGGGGTGTTTTTAGGTGGAGATAAGGTCCTCTCCATGGTTTTTCAATCATACAACACTTCTCTTTCAATGCCCTTGAAGGAGGATTCCATGTGTGCTTATTTCTCAAAGTTGGTAGTCATGGGTGCAAAACTTGAGTTTTCTCAATGTGGGAGAAGCTCCATAAAGTGTTTAATATTATTTGTCCATGATTTTAAAGTAATTAATTGAATTACCTTGTGAGAAGAGACAAGATCAACATCCTCTAAGGCAAATTGTTTAATCTCCTTGTCCACTGCCTTGTTCACCCATAGTCAGCCTCTAAAGGAACTCAAAGAGGTTGTACAAATGTGTGAAAGGTGAGATGCATGATGGAATTAATATTTAAGCTCCAAACATTCCACAAGGGTCTTATATTTCATGTCATGAGGACTTAGGATGCTATACAAGGCAAGGTTTTCACTTCAAGGAGTGAGTTTACTGTATTGGGTTCTCGGTCCCCAAATGGACCAGATATAGATCCTTGAGGTTTTGTGAAATAAAATTTGACATGATATAATGGCTTCCTAATTGTCTTATTTATTTCATCTAATAGCCCTATCCATCTACAATAACCATGCAAATTTTGAAGAGAAAAGGAGGAGTAAACGATGAGTAATTGAGGTTTCAAAGTTGGCAAAAAATCATTGAAAATAGATAGTGATACCTATAGGGTATGAATGGAAAAAGTGACTTGAACTCCATGTTAATGGTTTTAGACCATGCTAGCAAGTTGAGACCTTTCAAACTAGTCCAAATGATACTCTTGAGCTAGTGTGATAGAGACAAAGAGAATTTAATGTTTGGACTTCTTAAGAACCCTCCCCTATCCATATAGGTCTGAGATGCTTAAATACAATCAACAAGTTCATTAGGAAATGGAGTAAAGGTGGAGTTTTATAAATTTTTGAGATTTTAATGAAGTATAGTGGTGTTTTGTGATTCAAATATATTCATAAGGGGTTAGGTCATCTTCTAACAAGCCTAAAATTCCCCCAAAGCAAACTACACGCAGGTCTAAAATGCATAAACACAATCATGTGGCTAACACTTAGGTAGTAAGGAGAATGTTTGAAGCTTGGACCTTTGTTTGGAGTCCTTAACGTGGATTCAAGAAAAATTAAGGAGGGGTGACCTTAGGGATATCAAGAGTAGCCCCTATACAACATTACTAGGGGTAAATATTTCTAAGGACACACCTCATTTGAAATTATCTCACCTCTTTCTACTTCTCTTTATTGGTCTTTCATATTGGGCAATTGTTCTCTTTCAAGCAAGTCTTTTTCACCTTGCTCCATATTTCATCCAAGCAGTCTCCTTGGATCCATCTTTGATCTTATTTGGCTTTTTCTCTCTCTGCAAGCCTCTCTTGGCTTTCAATCTACCTAACCAACCTTTCTCATTCACCTACAATCTTCTTTGAGCAGTCCCCTCAAACAATTTTCATCATACTTTCCTTAAATGCATCAAATGCATAAACTATAAATCATCAACAAATATGTACCTAGACTTTTCCACATAATCTTACTCACTCTGATACCAAAAATGATGCAAAGGTTACACAATTAATCTATATTGTCTTGTTTCAATATTCACTTTCTTTACAATGTCTTATTTTTCATAAAGTCTTATCTCTCCCTAAATTTCATACCTAAACTTGGGGTTTCCTCTATTCATATCATAATGCATTATTCTACTGATAATTTATCCATCCTAAGTGTGATTCATTCTTAGCCCTTAAAATAGGGCTTTCAACTTATTGATAGGGTGACCACAATATACAAGGATTTGACTATGTTTACTTTGTGTTTCCAATATTTACACATGCATCTTTAACCTCTTTACAAACACTCTCCTCTATGTAAATTATTATTCCTTAATTCTCTCACTCTTTTCTTTGTTATACTTTATTCACTCTATATATATTAACACAATGGTTAATGAACTCAATGTTTTCTGTGAAGAATTGATTAACTGCATGCACCAATATAATTTCTTTCAGACTTATCACTAGTTCCTCATTCAATAATGATAAAAACAATTTAACACAAGTCTAAATACCTTCTTGTGCAATGTCCTTACTATAGACACATGTACAATTCTAGTTTAGTTCAATAATATAATATTGTAGGGTTTAAGAAGTTAGTTATCATGCAATAAAATCCTTGTTCATTTAATCTTTCAACTCTCCTACATTCCCTCAAAACACATTTAGCTTTCTAATGTTGTTAGGATTAAATCTTGGTTTTACAATGTTGTTTCTTCAATATCCCATGCACAAACTTAGTCTTACTATGTACATAGACTCTATTCACATAAGCTAAGAACCAAAAATTAAATCACAATAATACTTATTCAATTTTTAGACATTATATCCAAGTATCTAGTGTCATTGATCTATTGAACATTTGGGAGGATAATATACTCAAACACAAATTCAAACTAACTACAAATCATTATCTAATTGCCAATATACATTTTGTTTAATTCTTCCTTAGCATGCAGGATTATATTTGTTCAACTTTGATGTTATACAAATTTTTAAAGACTATAAGGATTTTCCTCGGGTTTGAGTTTTTTTTACACCCTCTTCATGCATATATTCCATTCACTAAGGTATCTATAACTAATTTTACACTTGTTCCACATGTAAGATTATAACAAAATTGAAAAATTCCTTTACCTTAATACACATTGGAATTCTATTCCATTAACACACTACACCCATCTCTATAATATCTTAACAATCTCTAAACAAAAAATGCAAACGACTTCCAATCACTGAAGGTCTCATAGACATCTTACTCTTTCATTTTCCTTTATTCACAATCGACTGTGTGAGCACAATAAACAACTTCTGGTTTGCTATCTAGTTCTATGGAAATCTTGAGCCTTTAAAACACTATAAAATACATAAGGAACATTGACAAGAGTATAAATTCAAGTACCTTAAAATAATCTATATCTACAACTCAATGATATAACATTCCTTCACACCAAGACTCTTTATTAGTAATTCTCTTACCATATTATCTCATGCGTAGACTTTCATTCCATAGAATCATTTAATTTCCAAAAATACAGAGCAATAAGGCAGAACAACACTGAGAATTAGTTATTAATTTTCAAGAAAAAATCTCATTAACTTCTTTTTGGGGTTACAACTGCATTCTCCTTCGAATTCACCCCCCAATTTCTCCTCTCTCGAATGACCTAACCTACTTCACATTAAAAACTACTATTTATTTACAAAAAAAACTCATAACTAACTTTTGGAACTTCCTCAAGTAGTTGAGGAAAGTTCTTAACTAACTAAACCCTCTAACAACACTAATTATACTTAAAACTCCTAATGACTAGATTGACTTCAAAACATGAAATTGACTAATATTTACAAAGGGGGTAGTGACGCCCCTACATCATAATAGTGAGGAGCAAATGGACACTTTACCTAAAATTTATAACTGTTTTCAACTTTGAGATTTGTATTAAGCTCCTCTTGTTCAATGGAATCTCCTCCTAGATCCCATGGCCTATTTGAGATACATAGGCATTTTTGATGCTTGTTGGATTCTTCTTGATTCTAAAACCAACCTACACATGAAACACACAAATCAATAAAAACTCCCTATTATTTGCCTTCTTGGATACCATTCTCTTGATTTTGCACACTTGTTTTTTTTATGCTTGCTTCTGCTATTTGTTATGTTGTTGTTTTTTGTTTCCTCTTATCTCCTTAAAATCTCTCAACCTCTGTAACCTCTTTTCCCTCTTCTTGCTACTATACCTAATCAATAACTTTCCTTTATATGGTCAATGCCCTCAATATACTTATTTTCTCAACAAAATAGTATAAAATTTCCTCATATTATATGCATGATAAATGATTTGACAAACTTGAAAAAAATATTTCTACCTACTCATCTGAAAGTATCTCACCTCTTTATACTTCTCTCTATTGGTCCTTCATATTGGGCAATTGTACTATTTCAAGCAAGTCTTTTTCACATTACTCCACCTTAAGAAAGTATCTTCCACCTTGCTTCACTCTAAGTAAGTCATTTGCACCTTGTTCCATCTTTCATCCAAGCTATCTCATTGGATCCATCTTTGAGCTTATTTATCTATTTCTCTCTCCTCAATCCTCTCTTAGATTTCAATTTGCCTAACCAACCTTTCTCATTTACCTGTAATCTTATTTGAGCAGTCCCTATAAATAACTTTTGTCATACTTTCATTGAACACATCAAATGCATAAAATAAAAATCAATAAAAAATATGTACCTGGCCTTTTCCATAGGATCTTACTCACTCTGATACCAAAAATGATGCATAGATTACATAATTAATCTATCTTATCTTATTTCAAGATTCACTTTCTTGACAATGGCTTATTTGTTTTCATAAAGTCTTATCTCTCCATAAATTTGATACCTGATCTTGTGGTTTCCTCTATTCATATCAGAATGCATTATTCTCTTGATCATTTCTCCATCCTATGTGTGATTCGTTCTTAACTCTTAAAATAGGGCTTTCAACTTGTTGACAGGGTGACCACAATATATAGGGATCTGACTGTGTTTACTTTGTGTTTCCAATATTTACACATGCATCTTTAACCTCTTTAAAAACACTCTCCTATATGTAACTTCTTATTCCTAAATGCTCTAACCCTTCTCTTTTCTATACTTTATTCACTCTTTATACATGAACATAATGATTAATGAACTCAATGTTTTCTACAAGGAATTACTTAATTGCATGCACAATTACAATGTCTTTCAGACTTATCACTGGTTCCTCATTCAATAACACTAAAAATAATGTAACACAAGTCTAAATACCTTCTTGTGTAATGTCCTTGCTGTAGACACATGTACAATTTTGGTTTAGATCAATAATATAATACTGTAGGGATTAAGAAGTTAGCTACCATAAAAGAAAATCCTTGTTCTTTTAATTTTGAACTCTCCTATATTCCCTTGAAATGCATTTAGATTTCTAATGTTTTTATGATTAAATACTAGTTTTAAAGTGTAGTTTCTTCAATATCTCATGCACACACTTAGTCTTATTGTGTACACAGACTCTATTCACACAATCCAATATCCATAAATTAAATCACAAGACTGCTTATTCATTTTTTAGACATTATATCCAAGTATACATTGTCACTGATCTATTCAACATTTGGGTGGATAATATACTCAAACACAAATTCTTACTAACCACAAATCATTAACTACCTATTGATATACCTTTCATTTAATTCTATCTTAACATGTAGGACTATATTTATTCAACTTTGATGTTATACTTTTTTTCAAAGACTACAAGGATTTGCCTTGGGTTTGAGTCATTTCAACACCCTTTTCATGCATAGATTGTATTCTATTCACTAAGGTCTCTATAAATTATTTTACACTTGTTTCACATGTAATAATATTAATAAAACTGAAAAGTTCCTTTACCTTGATACACGTTAGAATTTCATTCCATTAACACATTATGCCCATCTCTATAATATATTAACAATATCTAAACAAACAATACAAATGACTTATAATCACTGAAGGTCTCATAAAAATATTTGTCTTTCATTTTCCTTAATTCACAATCAATTGTGTGAGGACAATAAACAACTACAGGTCTGCTACCTGGTTCTATGGAAATCTTGAGCCTTTAGAACACTATAAAATACATAAGGAACATTGACAAGATTATAAACTCATGAACATTCAAATAATCTATATCTTCAAGTCAGTGATACAACATTCCTTCATACCAAGACTCTTTCTTAGTAATTATCTTACCATATTATCTCATGCACAAACTTTAATTCCACAAAATCATTCAATTTCCAAGAGTACAAAGCAACAAAGTAGAACAGGGATGAGAATTAGTTATTAATTTTGAAGAAAACTTTTCATTAACTTCTTTTTGGGGTTACAACTTCATTCTCCTTCGAATTCACCCCCAATTTCTTCTCATCTCTCGAATGACCTGACCTACTTCACAACAAAAACTACTATTTATTTCAAAAGACCTCATAACTAACTTTTAGAACTTATTCAAATGGTTGAGGAAAGTTCTGAACTAACTAAACCCTCTAACAACACTAATTATACTTTAGACCCCTAATGACTAGATTGAACCAAAAAATGAAATTGACTAATATTTACAAAGGGGGTAGTAATACCCCTGCATCATATTACCGAAGAGCAA
The DNA here is from genome assembly GCA_037957365.1 of Torreya grandis. Taxonomy (NCBI): domain Eukaryota; kingdom Viridiplantae; phylum Streptophyta; class Pinopsida; order Cupressales; family Taxaceae; genus Torreya; species Torreya grandis. Next base: position 5,757,746 of record JARHVA010000354.1, read on the forward strand.
ATATACACTTTCCCTAAAAGTTATAACTATTTTAGTCTTAGAGATTTTTATTTGGCTCCTCTTGTTTAATAGAATCTCTTCTTAGATCCCATGGCCTATTTGAGATACATAGGCATTTTTAATGCTTGTTGGATTTTACTTGATTCTACAACTAACCTACAATTGAAACACATAAATCAATAAAAATAACCTTTTGTTTGACATCTTGGATACCATTATGTTTCTTTTACACACTTGTTATTTTTATGCTTGCTTCTACTATTTGTTGTGTTACTTTTATTTTTTTCCTCTTCTCTCCTTCAAAACTCTCAACCTATGAAACCTCTTTATCCTTTTCTTTCTATTTTACCTGATCAATAACTTTCCTTTATATGGTTAATGCCCTAAATATGCTTACTTTCTCAAAAAAATAGTATAAACTTTCCTCATTTTGTATGCATGATAAATGATTTGACAAACTTGAAAGCAATATTTCTACCTTCTCATCTAAAATTATCTCACCTCTTTCTACTTCTCTCTCTTGGTATTTCATATTAGGCAATTGCACTCTTTCAAGAAAGTCTTTTTCACCTTGCTCCACCTTAAGCAAATCTCTTCCACCTTGCTCCAATTTAAGCAAGTCTTTTTCACCTTACTCCATCTTTCATCCAAGTTATCTTCTTGGATCCATGTTTGAGCTTATTTAGATCTTTCTCTCTCCTTAAGCCTCTCTTGGGTTTCAATCTGCTTGACCAAATTTCATCATACTTCAGTTGAATGCATCAAATGCATAAATTGAAAATAAACAAAAAATATGTACTTGACTTTTTCCACATAATCTTTCTCACTCTTATACCAAAAATGATGTAGAGGTTACACAATTAATCTATCTTGTCTTGTTTCAATATTTACTTTCTTAACAATGTCTTATTTGTTTTCATAAAGTCTTATCTCTCCATAAATTCCATACCTGATCTTGTGGTTTCTTATATTCATATCATAATGCATTATTCTATTGATCATTTCTCCATCCCAAGTGTGATTTATTCTTAACTCTTAAAATAGGGCTTTCAACTTGTTGCTAGGGTGACCACAATATACAGGGTTATGACTGTGTTTACTTTATGTTTCTAATATTTACACATGCATATTTAACCTCTTTACAAACACTATCCTCTATGTAACTTCTTATTCCTTAATTATCTCACTCTTCTCTTTGTTATACTTTATTCACTCTATATACATGAACATAATGGTTAATGAACCCAATGTTTTCTATGAGGAATTGATTAATTGCATGCAATAATACAATGTATTTCAGACTTATCATTGGTTCCTCATTCAATAATGCTAAAAACAATTTAACATAGGTCTAAATACCTTCTTATGCAATGTTCTTGCTAGAGACACATGTAAAATTATGGTTTAGATCAATAATACAATACTGCAAGGATTAAGAAGTTAGTTACCATGCAAGAAAATCCTTGTTCTTTTAATCTTTCAACTCTCCTACATTCCCTCAAAACACATCTAGCTTTCTAATGTTGTTATGATTAAATCTTGGTTTTACAATGTCATTTCTTTAATATCCCATGCACACACTCAATCTTACTATGTGCACAGACTCTATTCACAAAACTTGAGAACCATAAATTAAATCACAAGACTATTTATTTGGTTGTTAGACATCATATCCAAGTATCCCTTATCATTGATCTATTCAAAATTTGGGTGGATAGTATACTCAACCACAAATTCACACTAACCAAAAATCACTATCTACTTGCCGATATATCTTTTGTTTAATTCTATCTTAGCACATAAGACTATATTTTTTTAACTTCGATGTTATACAATTTTTCAAGACTATAATGATTTGCCTCATGCCTAAGTTTTTTTAACACCCTCTTCATGCATAGATTCCATTCACTGAGGTCCCTATAACTAATTATACACTTGTTCCACATGTAATAATATTAATAAAACTAAAAATTTCCTTTACCTCGATACACATTAGAATTCCATTCCATTAATACGCTATGCCCATCTTTGTAATATCTTAAAAATATTTAAAAAAATAATGTATACAAATTTTAATCACCGAAGGTCTCATAGACATCTTGCTCTTTCATTTTTCCTTTATTCAAAATCGATTGTATGAGGATAATAAACAACTACAGGTCTGATACCTAGTTATATGGAAATCTTGAGCTTTCAGAACACTATAAAATACATAAGGAACATTGACAAGAGTATAAACTCATGTACCTTCAAATAATCTATATCTTCAACTCAGTGATATAACATTTTTTCACATCAGGACTCTTTCTTAGTAATTCTCTTTCCAGATTATCTCATGTGCAGACTTTTATTCCACATAATCATTCAATTTCTAAGAATACAAAGCAACAAGGCAAAATAGGGATGAGAATTAGTTATTAATTTTGAAGAAAACTTTTCATTAACTTAATTTTGGGGTTACAACTACATTCTCCTTCGAATTCACCCCATAATTTCTTCTCCCCTCTTGAATGACCTAACCTACTTCACATAAAAAACTACTATTTATTTCAAAATACCTCATAACTAATTTTTGGAACTTCCTCAAGTAGTCGAGGAAAATTCTTAACTAACTAAACCCTCTAAAAACACTAATTATACTTAAGATTCCTAATGACTATATTGACTTCAAAACATGAAATTAACTAATATTTACAAAGGGGGTAGTGATGCCCTTACATCATCTTCCTTCTTTGAATGTTATGTTTTCAAACTCTTAAGATGTTTTATTACTCTTCCTTCTTAACATGTAGTTCCCCTAACTTCTCAACATGTGTTTATTACTTCAAAATTTTCTTCAATTGTCTAATTTACTTCTATGCCTTCTTATGCTTCTCAAAATATCCCATGTGCAAATGTTCTACTTATATTTCCAAAAACACATTTTCATTATATTCCTCCAATTTCTTTGCATTTTGTTAACTATTCTACTGTGCAGAATTATTATATTATTATCTATTCTACTTCTTCACCTTCTATTTCTATAGCAACCACTAAAATCACTAATATGATATATATATATATATATATATATATATATATATATATATATATATATATATATATATATATATATATATATATATATATATATATATATATATGGGGTTTTAGAGAATATTATTAGAATTAACCATACTTTTTATATTTTGAGACATTTTAGAAAAACATTTTTATTTGATTTTGAAAGTCACTATATATATATATATATATATATAGTGACTTTCAAAATCAAATAAAAATGTTTTTCTAAAATGTCTCAAAATATAAAAAGTATGGTTAATTCTAATAATATTCTCTAAAACCCCTTTATATATATATATATATATATATATATATATATATATATATAACGTGACTTTCAAAATCAAGTAAAAATGTTTTTCTAAAATGTCTCAAAATATAAAAAGTATGGTCAACTCTAATAATATTCTCTAAAACCCCTTAGCTTATGAAGTTCTTGCATATCCCTTTCCAATAATATTTTTAGCTCCAAATATTGAATTACTCAATGGAAAGGGATATCTTTCATATCAAATTAAGGCCTTTTATGCCTCTTGCTTAGATGTTGCTCATAAAGATAATTGTCTAGCTAAGTTATTTCCAAGAAACTTAACCTAGTATGCACTTGATTGGTTCTATACTTTAAACTATCTCAATCCATTCATTATTTTACAACTCTAGCTGATGATTTTATAACTCATTTTTAAATTAATATTGCTTGAAAGATTACATTTATGGAATTAGATCAACTTATACATGTATCCAATGAGTACATTAGATATTGCGTGCTTATGTTTAATATTATGGTTACCAAAAAGACTTATGAACCATGTGATAATGAGATTCAAAACATATGTTATATAGTTTAATTATAATTATTAAATAAAATGTCATATTCAATTCCCATACTTATTTTGGAGATATTTGTCTTGCTAGTAGAGAATGTGAAATCAAGATCTTCGATGTAAATATCATTAAAATAATCTCCTAATCCTTCCACATTTCAAAACAAGTCAAGGTTTAATAATAATAGTAATGATGGTAGTGTGCCAACCAAGAATTATTATATAAATGAAGTCAATGTTATAGAGAAATCATCTTAAAGGTTCATCTCTACTCAATAAAGGTGGCATAGACAACTTACTAAGATTAATGAGTGCCCAAAACAAAAATTTGGAGAAATTAATTGAATAAGAACTTTACCTCAATCTTATGACTCGAGTGCATTTATTTACTATCATCAATTCTAAGAACATTCCACAAATGCTTGTATAGATTTTGATGAGTCCTAAAAATGTCCCTCATTTGATTCTTATATATTCATAGAACCCATTACTATTTTACCACTTCATGAACCCATCATATCCATTTATTTTTAATAGTCCTTAGCACATGCACACACACAAATACACATTTTATATGTTATTATTATGGTTTAACGCTTATGGATTCTAGATAAAATAGTGTGATTTATGGTTTTATTAATTTGGCATTAATATTGGTGAAGGAAGAATGCAATATTCATGGTTATAATATGTTTCACAGGAGTTTTCATCCCTATAGAAATTATGGAGATACCTATAGAAATAATTGCAAATACTTATAGCCATTACTATGTGATACATATATCCACTACTATATATTCCCCATAGTAACAATTATATCTTATTCTTTTTTTATATGGTTAAAGGTGTTTCCATGTTTCATGATCAAAGCACCTATAATTTGATGTTACATTTGAATAGAATACAAATTCATTACCAACTAAATATGCTTCCAAAAAAAAATTTATTTAATTTAATTTATCAAGTCATGATTTGGAATATTAATTTTCCCAATGATTGGACCAAACATTGAATACAACAATGTATAAAGGGTGATATAGAATATGAAGGGAAACAAATATTAGTTGGTAGTTGGAAATTGCTCCAAGATATTCCTTGATTCACTCTCTCCATATTTTGACCTCATAGAATAATAATATGGGATTTTTTATGCATTATCATATTAGTAGAATCATTATTTTCTAACAATAATCAGGTGGTGTTATTTTTGATAAAGTAAGGCGAAAAAATAGGGGCCAAACCCTATACAGTCAAAAAAGACAAGAAGGCAAACAAACAAAAAATGCCTTCATAGAGACGACGACACAGCTAAGAACAACAGACAGAAGAAAAACACAAGCCATGAGAAGACCTGAGTCAGAGAGGTATCCCCTTACATAACTATTGAAGTGATAAGATCATTGAGTTTCTCATTCTCTGCGTTGTCAGCATGCCCAATATTACCCACCACTTCTAGCATAGACATGTTTAATAGAATTGTATTACAAAGCCCTTTGGTGAAGACCTTCTCCAGCTTCTGAATGCGGTCCTTCAGGGCCCTAATTTCAGTTTTCCAATTAGTCTCATTCTCAGTGCCCTCACTAGCTTCCTCGACATAAATTTTCCCCTTATTGTTAGTAGTTCCCATAGTGTCACCACCCTGCTCCTCAGTAACCTCAAAATCCCTAGTAGCCTACTTCCCTCCAGTGTCCTCTGAAATTTCCTAGATTTTTAGCTCCTTAGAGTCTTCCTCCTAGGTTGCTTCTTTTGAAGAACTTTTCAAAAAATCAATCAGTCTAGCCTTTAAGGCTGGTTTACCAACAATCTACCCTGACCTTCACACTCTGGAGGGGAATCCTTCCTTATTAATTTTGGAAGGCTTGTGAGATTTGCCACCTTGGCCCCCTATGGCCTTGTCTGGATTCCTATGGGTCCCTTCCGTAGTCTCTTTAATATTTTCTTCCTCTTCATCAACCTTTCTCTTCTTGCCCTTCTTACTCACAAAGGAGCCAGGGGTATCAACAGGGGTCTTTTCAGGGTCATCAATACGCCTCATTCCTGACAAGTCATCTCCTTTTGAATGATCTCCCTAATGTTTAAGGGAATATGAACACCTTGTCACCACACCCTCAAACCTAAAAATTGCTGCCCAAGGTTGGCACAAGCATCAGTGACCCTATTGCCTTCTCTGTAGGTATGGGAAATCTCAACTTCAGAAAATTTTTGTAAAAGAAATTGGATATCAGTAATGATGTCTTTTAGCTTGATTCCCACATTTGAAGCTTTATTAACAACATATATGACCATCTTAGAGTCTCCTTGTATATTCAAGTTCCTTATTCCTAAGGATATAGCTAACTTTAACCCCCATATTAAAGCCATTGCTTTAGCATAGTTGTTGCTCTGGCATCCAATCCCACTAGCATAGACAACAAACATCCATCCTTTATCATTCCTTATAATTCCTCCTCCACTAGATTTACCATCCAACTTGGATGCCCCATCAAAGTTGAGTTTCATCTAGTTAGGTTTAGGGGGGATCCATTTAGTATTAAGTCTCTATAGTATTTTGGAGTTATTATACCCAGGGATCTAGTTTAAAACCTTCCATTTGGCTACAATTTGGCTTTCAATTTGAGATAGGGGTTTCTCCGCAACATGAATATGAGCTATTTTAAAAATTTCCATAATGGTCTTAGCAAAGGATTTAAACACTTGAGAAGCATTTCTAGCAGTGTCCCTAAAAATTCTATGATCAGGTGGGGTTGTTACAACCACGTAGTGTAGGAATAATAATAAATTATTCTGTCTCATCTATAAGAGGTAGATGCATATTATAGGGAATAATTAATGATTAATAATTAATAAATAGTTTATTCATTCCATTTTATTCAAAATAGATTAGTAATAATTTAGTAGTTGTTCATTTATTACTATGAGTTAATTGAATAGTAGTTGATTTGGTGTAGATCATTTTAGTGCAAGGAGTGGATTTAAGCCTTAAGCCAACAAGGAAAGGGCCAACTCATGAGGATTTGCTGTGAAGAATCCCATTTTTTATTTAGTTTCTTTTCTTATGTGAGTATCTATTTATTAATTAACCATTATAAGTATTCATTTAATTATTAATTTGTGTGTATATTCATTCCATAGTTAAATTGATGCTTTCATAGTTACACCTTTAATTTCCTTTACAACAATTAAATTTGAGTTTTGTATCTTTCAATTTTGTTTACATATTGTAGACACATAAATGAACATTTATTATCAAAACAATGCACTTATCACTACTCCTTATACACACTCAGCTCATGCCTGATTCCACAATATTCAATCAGTATTCACTTTTTATGCAGATGACCCTTGCCTCTTAAGAAAATTTTGATCCTAACATCCATATCTAACTTTTCAAACAACCTAGATTCACTTTCAGATTTATCCACACTTCTATTTTGGTTTCCTCTACTCTTCAAACAACCCTGATCCATTTGGACTATCTGACTCCCATGTACTATCCAATTCCATCAAATGTGTCCTCTTGCCAACATTGAATCTTTGATCAATTTTCAAAATTACCCAATAGGTCATCCCACATGTTTCATGAATCTTATATGAAATAATTCCAAAACAATCACTATAAATCCACATTTTATAACCATTATCCACTAGAGGCTCATATGATTGAAAAACACCAAAATGTCTAATTGTACATTGAGAGAAATACACCTATTTTTCCCAATTTAGAGTCACATAGCCCTAGTATCCTTGAACTAAGTCTGCATATAACTCCAATGTCATAAGGCATTATTAAATCACTTAATCACACAAATATTAAACCAGTATTTAAAATTTTGTACTAGTATTTCACACACCATTGTAGCATGGAATAACTACATGGAATTTGATTTCTCTTCAAAGTATTGATATGTAGGTAGTGTTCAATACATGGGGTTTTGAGGTCTATCACAACTTCAATTATTGACCCCTTTTTCTATTTTAATTTTTTTTATCATTTGTGTCCTATTGAGTTAGGGTTAAAAGTGAATTAAAAGGTGCACAATATTTTCCACAATAGATTTATAGCTCTTACATAGTTAAATAAAACATACAAGTGAAGTGAACCTACCACCTAATTCACAGGGAGTGAATCCTCACAAGACACTAGTGTGTCCCAAAGGTAACAATGAAGACTATCTCTATCCAATTCCAAGTTGAGCATTGTTCCTATTGTTGAGGCTTGGAAATGATGTTGTCATTAATGTCAAAGGTCCTTGAGAAGGTATTCATGAGGTCATTAAATAATATAGCTATAAAAAATAATATTGATTAGTGTTTCAATTTTTATTAGATTGTAAGATATCTTCCTATTATTTCATGAGTGTTGTGAAGGTCACCATGGAAGGTCATTATTGGAAGGTCACTAGTAGTGTCTTGAGAAGGTATGTGCATATTATGCCTAATATTGTGCATGAAGGAACATGATGGTTTGCTGAGGTGAATGCACATAGGCATGAGTGATTGTATGAAGTTGATTGATAATGTATATGAGGCATTCAAACACTCATTGGAATCTCAGAGTAAGACTACAGGGGTAAGACCTATAGATCAAGTCTACAACTAGACCACTTATAGACCCTGCTTGGCCTAATGAGGCATCATGCTATGTTGTCAAGGAATTTTAAGGATGGATGATAGTGTTTAATAATAGATGAGGTTGATTGAGTATTCTATTAAACTAGAAAGTGTATGGAAAGAGGCATGAAGGTCAATTCTAAGGCCTAATGTGGTATTTAGGTCAAAGACTAAGATAGAAAAGAGAGAGTGTATGGCCTAATGGGGCATCAAGATACTTTTTTGAGGAAAGTGTGAGTAGATGAGAATTTAAAATTGTGATTCATTTTTTTTTTAAGATTATTTATGTAGTTTTAGGTCATGGTTTGTAAGAAAAGGCATGAAAAATGGTTTTGATGTCTCTTGAGTGCACATAATGAAGAGTTTCCAACCCAATAAGGATTTTATTATGACCATTATCTTATAAAACATCTTCATGGGAACATAAAATATTCATGTTATATGGGGAAGGGTACTAGATCAAAATTACAAACATTAGTTTTTGAATTGAGGGGCTATACTTTATGAACAATTGTTAACAGTGGAAGTGTGTTTAAACCCTCTTAAAACCCTAATAGTGACCCGATGTTGAATATACTATTAAAAACAGCATATAATGGTCTAAAATGGATATAAAAAGTATTATAATATGTATTCAACTCTCCCAAGTACTTATAAGTGTGATTGAGTTGTTAGGTGCATGAGTAGAACCTATAAGAAAGTGCACATTTCTTGAAGATTTATTGTAGTAGTCAGAGTTGACAAAGTAAAGAAAATAAAATGGATGGAAGATGAATATTTAGACTCATGTTTCATGTAAATTAAGTTTTTTTGACAATTTCAATCCCTCAAGTGTCCTAAACTGATCATCCAAGTTAGCTAGTCATTAACAGGCCTAATGGTGGAAACTATGAGAAACTCAGGCAGTAGTGAGAGGATGATTAGGGATGTGTTATCATGGAATAGTGATAGAACCAAGTGAAGGGATGTGTTTTTAAATATTTTTAGTATATTATAATGTTTGGTGTAATTTTTTTAAAATAGTGAAAAAGTTACTCACAAGTTGACCTGTTTGGTTCAGATGAGACAAATAGATACAAGGTTATGAGATTGGTTTACAAGACCAATATTTCCATTTGAAAATATCATATTTATATATAATAATGTTATAATTATCTCATAGGATAATATAAATTCATAAAAAATATCTATAAATGGTCATATAGGTGTTGAAAGTCATTTTCACCATGATTATGCTTTAAGGTAAGTTAACAGTTCTCGGTAAGCAAGTTATAGTGATGAGTTTGAGACTCTATGTCATGAGTTGAAGTATATAATGAAAAATTTGTTTTTTTTGGACATGTATGTCCTATCCATGCTTTGAATAAGGTTTGAGAGTTAGTGAAATTGATTGAAATGTTGAAGCTAAAATGGCTTGACTAGTTCTGGTTTGACTGTGTGTACTGATGACAAAATATTGGTCTATAAAATCAATATTTGACATTATAACTTGTGATTTATGTATTTTAGAGTGGTATAAATATGTAAAAATATATTTTTAAAGTATCATTATTTATTATAAGTGTTCTTTTCGGTGTTGAGATCAATTTGTTCATGACTGGGTTGTAGAGTGTTCTGGCAGTTCTAAGTGGGCTATTTGTAGAGAAGGATTTGAGTCCTATTGCCCTGATTTTTGAAGTATAAATAATATGGTGATGAAAATGAGGTCATATATCTTATTTATATGTATTTTTTGTCATATTTATGTGACTAAACTATGTAAATTTTTTAGTTCTGTTTGGTAGACTTTCTATAGGTTCATAAGCCTAATTGTGAACAATACTTATGGTGTGCTTCAAGTGGTGGTTGGAGCCAAAAAGTATCATGGAAATAATTTGAGATTATTATTTGTTTATTTTAGTGTCATAGTAAATTTTAATTTCATATGTGGAATTGTAAAGTGTTCTAAGGAGATCAAAGGGTAGTGTGTAATAGTGAAGGCCTAATTGTCTTAGGTCTCCTTAAGGTCTAAAGAAGGATTTGGTCCATTTGAACTATGTACAACCTAATTTTATGATTGATTAATGTTTGTGGAATTTAATAAGGCCTATTATGTTGAAAATATAAGTTTTAAATTGTGTATTTCCAAAAAATATGTGTATGATCAAGAGCCCAGTATAAAAACAAGGCCTAATAGGCCTAATCAACTAGTTAGATAGTGAATGAATGAAAGTGAAGTATATATCATTTTGAAGAGATTAAGGTGGTATTTTATACCATAAAAAGGGTGAAAATAAGATATAATTAATATCCACTATGGGTAATTTAGATAAATATTAAGGTCATATGACCTAATCTATCTTGAAGAGACTTAGTTGAGCGAAGGAGCCTAGAAGTCAAGTTGGGAGGGATAGAAGAGTGATAAGAGATAAAGAATATGATAATCATATATTGTGTGAGAAATAATGTTTTATATTGATGGTCAATAAATTCTAGTGGCTGAGTTAGTGCTGAGTCATCTAGGGGGTTGGTGCCTCCTTGCAAGTTGGTGTTTACTAAAGCCTAGTTGAGTAGGTGCTTGACTAATTGGAGTTGGTGCTCCATTTGGATTTGGTAATTCACTAAAGATTAGTTATTATGTTATAATACTATATTCCATTTCAAAATATTATTGGTTTTTATTTCCCTTGATGTTTTACCATTGAAACAAGTGTTTTATGTGTTTTATTATTTTTTCATGCTCATAAAATGGTTCTTGATATGTTGCTAGTTCACTATATTTATTTGATAGTTCATAAATGATAAAGTAAAGATTGTAATAGTTTATAAAGATTGATTCAACCCCCCCCTTCTCAGCCATTGTGATTCCAAAAATTGGTATCAAAGCATGGTCCTTTGAATCAAGTCTAGTAGCTTGAAGGTGATCCTAAGAAGTATAAGATGTCTAGTGATCAAAAGGAAGAAGATAACATGTATGATGAAGAAGTATAATATGAAAGTGAGGAAATAAAAGAGGAATTAGACTTGAATTTGAGATCATAATTTCCCTTTATTATTTGAAGCATCAAAATAAGACTATCAAGGATCTCAAGAATTAGTTAGAAAGTGTCAATACAAGGTTTAGATTAAAGGAAGTTGAGTATGACCAGTTGAAGATAGATCTAGATTCCTTGAAGATTGAACATGATAAACTCATAGATAAGATGAGAAATTTTGAGAGAAAGTGTGAGAAGTTTGAGAATTCAGAACAAGTTAAGAGTACCAACATGAAAATACCAATCAAGTAACCAAATGCAATAAAGGATAAGTTATCAAACGACCATGTGAAAAGGAGTAATCAATTAAGAGGTAAGTACAAAAATGTTTTTTGCTACATCCATAATAATATGGAACACATTACAAGATTGTGATCTAATATATTTATAAGTCCCTCAAGATTCAACAAGACATATGAAGATCCTATAATGCATGAGAAGGATCAAACATTAGTATGGAATCCAATACAAGTTAGGACTGATCATATTGAGCTCAAGAGTCAAGATGGACTATTTTCTAAGGAGGAAAATAAGACTAAAGAGGATTCTATACCAGCTCAAACTAACTTTCACATTCAATATGAAGGCATGGAATGGTATACATATAGTGGTTAATCAAGACACATGACAGGAGATAGAAATAAGTTCATCTCATTGAAGAAGAATGGTGTAAGAACAATGAGGTTTGGAGACAACACAACTACCAATATAACTAGAAAGGGTGTCTTGAGTTTGGATAATGGGAAGGCCAAGATACAAAATGTTTTATATGTGGAAGGTTTGAAACATAACTTGCTTAGTGCAAGTCAAATGTGTAATTAAGGATACACATTAACCTTTCATGACAGAGGGTGTGAGATAAGGAGAGCCAAATCAAGAAGGCTAATTACCAATTCTAAGAGGATTGAGAACAATATACATGTCTTGAATGAGATCAAAAAGTAGAGATGTTTTATGATCAAGATGGATGAAATTTGGCTATGGAACAAAAATTTAGGTCACCTAAACTTTGACAATATGGTAAAGATAAGTACTAAGGATTCTATAAAGAACATGCCTAAGATCACTAAACCTACAAACATACTTTTCAAGGCATGTCAACATGGTAAGAAGACTAGAAAAAGGTTCAAGTCCAATGAGTACTCTATTACAAGACCCTTGGGGTTAATACATACTGATATCTATGGGCCTACAAGAATTCAAATCATTTATGGAGATAACTACTTCATGTTACTCATAGATGACTACACAAGAATGACTTGGGTTGCATTCTTGAAATAAAAGTTAGAGTCTCATGACAAGTTTAAGGCATTCATGGCTCTTGTTGTGAATGAGAAGAATGGGAAGATAAAATTCCTAAGATATGATATAGGAGAGTTTTTGTCTAATGAGTTTGATGACTTTTGTGAGGTTAATGAAATAAGGAGAGAATTATTAGTAGCTAAGATACCTCAATAGAATGAGGTAGTAAAAATAATGAATAAGATAATTTAAGAGGTGGCTAGAACTATGCTAAATGAGTTTATATTATATGATGGATATTGGAGAGAGGAAATAAGCACTACAATCTACATTTTGAATAGAGGATAGATAAGGACTAATGGCAACAATACTCCTTATGAACTGTGGAAAGGTAGACTTGCCAATGTGGAACACTTTAGAATGTTTGGGAGTAAATGTTTCATCAAAATAGATGATGAATACTTAGAATAGTTTGATTCTAAATTTGATGTAAGTATATTCTTAGGATACTAATGAATGAGCTTAGCCTATAGATTTTATAATAAGAGGCTAAAAAATATAGTCGAAAGCACCAATGTGAAGATTAATTAGACAAAGAAATCAAACTAACAATCAAAGGATACTTTAGAGAATCTAGACTTCGAGAATGAAGATGAAACTATAAAGGTTGATGAGGAAGAAGAAGTTAAGGAGAAATAGGACTCAAAATACCCCTCAAGATAGATTCAAAGAGATCATATTGAATCTCAAGTCATTGGAAATGAGAATGTAGGTATGTAAACAAGGATAAGATTGGTAAGTAATCTAAATCAAGATAATTTTAATCTATTATCCAAGATTGAACCTAAGATTCTTATAGAAGCAAGCAAAGACAAATTTTAGATAGGTGTTATGAATGAGGAGTTAGATCAAATAAAGAATAATGAAACTTGGGAACTTGTTCCTAGGCCTAAAGAGAAGAATGTCATTGGCATGAAATGGGCATTTAGAAATAGGTTGAATGAATATGGAGAAGTCACTAGGAACAAGGCTAGATTAGTATGCAAGGGATATGCACAAGTTGAAGGGGTAGACTTTAAGGACACCTTTTCACCAATAGAAATATTGGAGGCCATCAAATTGTTTATATCATATGCAAGATTCAAAGGGTTCAAGGTATATTATATGGATGTCAAATATGCCTTTTTGAATGGGAATTTGGAATAGGAAGTGTACATTGAGAAACCTAAGTGGTTCTCAATATCAGATGATAAGGACTATGTTTGTAGTTAAAAAGGATCTCTATGGTATAAAGAAAGCTCCTAGATCTTGGTATGCTAGGTTAGATAGTTATCTATTGGATCAAGGATTAAACAGAGGAGTTGCAGATAATAATCTATACACAAAGACAAAATATGACCATCAGTTGATAGTAGTTGTCTATGTGGATGACATCATCTTTGGTGGAAACAATGAAAACATGACCAAGGCCTTTATAGAGGTGATGAAGAAAGAGTTTGAGATGTACATGCTAGGATAACTATCATTCTTTCTTGGCTTGAAAATCACTCAATTTGAAAAAGGTATATTCATATCACAATCCAAGTACATAAGAGAGATGTTGAAGAAGTTTGAGATGGAAGATTGTATGGTAGTTAGTACAACCATGATCACAGGGTGTAAGTTGAGAGGGGAAAATGAGTCTTAAAAACTCAATTAGATGTCATATAGGCAATTGATTGGAATTTTGTTATACACCACTACCTCTAGTCCTAACATCATGCAAGCATTAGGTCATGTGGGAAGGTTTCAAGCAGATCCAAAGGAGAATTATCTACAAGTAGTCAAAAGGATACTCATATATCTCAAGGGGACTATTGATTATGGGTTTTGGTATCCAAGAAGTAAGGAGTTAAATTTGGTATCCTATACAGATGCAAACTAGGTAGGAAGGATAGATGATAGAAAGAGTACTAGTGGAGGATATTTATTCTTAGGTGGGTGCCTAGTTTCATGGATAATCAAGAAACAACCATCAGTAACATTATCCACTTTTGAGGATGATTATATTGTAGAAAATTTATGTTGTACTCAGGTCCTATGGATGAGATAAACTCTAAAAGAATACAAATTGGAGTATGATGGTTTTAGCCCTATCTATTGTGACAATACAAATGATATAAGTGTATCAAATAACCTTGTCATGCACTCCAAGACTAAGCACATTCCCATTATGTATCATTTTATAAGAAATAAGATAAGTGAACAAAGTGTCAAACTTGAATATGTCTCTACATAGGATCAAACCAATTCCAAAGGTAACATTTGAACACCTAAAATAGGAATTGGGTGTAATTCCTACCCCTAGCAATCATTGAAAAAAAAAGCACTTAGGGGGGATAATCAAGTTAATTATCTCCAAGAATAGCTGAATTTATTTGATAATTTATGCATGGAGATAGGGGGATCATGGTTGTATTATGTCTAATAAACTCATAGTCATGTGTGTTGAGTTTTTTGGTTTCAAGGAGTGTGAACCAAGGAAT
Source organism: Torreya grandis (assembly GCA_037957365.1). Taxonomy (NCBI): domain Eukaryota; kingdom Viridiplantae; phylum Streptophyta; class Pinopsida; order Cupressales; family Taxaceae; genus Torreya; species Torreya grandis. The sequence continues at coordinate 5,773,025 of JARHVA010000354.1, forward strand.
TGCAGACATCACTTCATCATTTATGTCAAAGGAGGAAAATAAAAAAATGAGGAGATAAGAATGATTAATTTTCAATATATTTTTTCATCAATGACAAAGGGGGATATTATCGAGCATTATTCTTATTGTTGAGGTTTGACAGTGATGTCAAAGTCTCTTGAGAAGGTCTTTATGAGGTCATTGAAGAATATATCTATAAGAGAGAATATTGATCAGTGTCATAGTGTTTTTGAGAGTATAATATATGTTCTTATGACTACATGAGTGTGATTAAGATCACCATGGAAGGTCCTTATCAAATTTGTCAAATACTTGAGCCTAGTAGTGTCTTGAGAAGGTATGTGCATAAGATGCCTAGTCTAGTGCATGGAGCATGATGGTTTGGTGAGATGAATGAAAATAAGCATGAGTGATTTTAAGATGTTGTTTTATCATGTATATGAGGTGTTGGAGCACTCATGATAATATCAAAATGAGCCTATAGGGGTATAACCTGTAGATCAAGTCTACAAGTAGACCACTCTAAGACCCTACCTAGCCTAATGAGGCATCACGATATTTTTTCAAGGCATTTTAAGGATTTAAGATTGTGTTCAAGAATATAATATTTTTATTTATTATGTGATTAAATTGAAGAGTTAATGAAAAGAGGCATGAAGGTTAGTTTTAAGGCCTAATGTGGTTTGCAAGTCAAAGACAAAGAGAGGAAAGAGAGAGTGTATGGCCTAATGGGGTATCAAGATTAGTTTATAAGTAAAGATTGAGTATATGAGTATTTAAAAATGTGAGTCAAGTTTTTTTAAGCTTATTCATGTATTTTTAGGTCATGGTTTACAAAAAAATGCATGAAAATTGGTTTTGGGGTCTCTCAAGTGCATAGAATGAAGGGTTCTCAACCCAACAAGGAGTTTCTTGTGCTCATTATATCATCAAAAATCTACATGAAAATCTAAGATATTCATCGTATATGGGTAATGGTCTTATCTCAAAATTTTATGTATTAGTTTTTGAATTGAGGGGATCTGCTTTATGAACAATCGTTAATAGTGGAATTATGTTTAAACCCTCTTAAAACCCTAATAGTGACCTGATATTGAATATATTTTTCAAAATACACCATAATGGTCTCAAATTAATATAAAAAATATAAAATCATGTATTCAAATCTCCCAGGTACTTCCAAGTGTGATTAAGTTATTAGGTGCATGAGTAGAACCTACTAAAAAGTGCATATTTATCAAAGATTTGTTATAACGGCCAGAGTTGACCAAGTAAAGATTATAAAATAGAAGGAGGATTAATAATGAGACTCATTTTTCATGTCCATGAAGGTTTATGGACAATTTCAAGCCCTTAATTTTTCTAAACTGGTCATCTAAAGTAGTTAGTTGCTAACATGCCTAATGGTGGAAATAGTGAGAAACCCAGGCAACAGTGAGAGGATGATTAGGGATGTGTTATCATGGCATAGTGATGTAAAAAAGTGAATGGATATTTTATTAAATAATTTTAATACTTGATAATTTTTTATGTAATTTTTGGATAATAGTGATTATACTAAACATTTTCTCACAAGTTGACCTGTCTGGTTCAGATGAGACAATGAGATACAAGGTTATGAGATTGGTCTACAAGACTAATATTTCCATTTTAAAATATTGTATTTATATATGATAAATGTATTTTTATATCATATTATAATATAAATACATCATAATTATCTATAAATGGTCATATAGGTGTTGAAGGCCATTTTTACCATGACTCTGCTTTAAGGTAAACTGGCAGTTCTTGGTAAGCAAGTTGAAGTGATGAGTTTAAGACTTTATGATCTGAATTGAAGTATCTAATGTAAATTATTATCATTTTGGAAAATCATGTCATATCCATGATTTTTTAAAGGTTTGATAATTAGTGACATTGATTTAAATGTTGAAGCCAAAATGGCTTGATTGGTTTCGGTTTGACTGTGTGTACTAAAGACAAAAGATTGGTCTAAAAGACCAATATTTTACATTATAAATTGTGATTTATATATTTGTTATTGGTATATATATTTAAATATATATTTTTAAAGTATAATTAGTCATGTAAATTTTTATTTCATGTGTGGAAGATCTAGTTGTTCATGACTGGGTTTTGGAGTGTTCTGGCAATTCTGAGTGGGCTATTTGTAGAGAAGGGTTTGAGACCTTTTGAATTTATTTGTGAAGTATAAATAATATGGTGATGACCATGAGGTCATATATATTATGTATATGTTGTTTATTATCACATTTATGTGACTAAATTGTGCACATTCTTCAGTTTTTTTTGGTAGACTTTCTGTAGGTTCACATGTCTAATTGTGAACAGTATTTATGGTGTGCTTCAAGTGGTGGTTGGATCCAAAAAGTCTCATTTAATTAATATTAGATTATTATGGGTATATTTTAGTGTAATATTAAGTTTTCATATCGTTTTTGGAGTTGTAAAGTGGTCTAAGAAGATCAAAGGGTAATGTATACTAATGAAGGCCTAATTGAATTAGGTCTCCTTAAGGCCTAGAGAAGGATTTGAGCTATGGCTGACCTAATTTTATGATTTATTAATGTTTTGGAATGTAATAAGGTCTATTTTGTTAAAAATTTAAGAGTTTAAGTATGTATTAATGACCAAGAGTTGTATGAACAAGAGCCTATTATAAGAACAAGGCCTAATAGGCCTAATTGACTAGTTAGATAGTGAATGAATGAAAACGAAGGATATATCACTTTGAAGAGATAAAGGAGGTATTTCAGACCATAAAAATGGTGAATTTAAACTATAATTAATATATAATATGGGTAATATATACTAATATTAAATTCATATGACCTAATCTATCTTGAAGAGACTTAGTTGAACGAAGGAGCCTAGAAGGCAGTTTGAGAGGGATATAAGAGTGAGAAGATATCAAGAAGATGTTCATCATCTATTTTATGATTTTTTTTTTTAAATATTATAAATAAATTCATTTTGATTATTTGGTGCTAATTCATCTAGGGGGTTGGTGCCTCTTTGCAAGTTGGTGCTTGTTAAAACTTAGTTGACTGGGTGTTTGACTAGTTGGAGTTGGTGTTTCACTAAAGATTGGTTTTTGTATTATAAGACTATATTCCATTTGAAAATATCATTGGTTTTTATTCCCCTTTAGGGTTTCCCACTAAAACAAGTGTTTTATGTGTTTTTCTATTATCTCATGCTCATATAAATAGTTCTTGATATGTTGCTAGTTCACTATATTCCTTTGATAGTTCATGAATAATAAAGTAAATATTTTAAGGGTTTTTAAATATTTATTCACCCCCATTAGTCATTTTTATTCCAATATTCCAATGGGATTATCCCATATCTAATCAAAACACTATTTCATAATGTCATTACAAAGCCACATAATCCATATCACAGTTTCCCTTACAGTCCTGCATTCTTGATTTTTAGACAAGTCATTTATTTCTAAATTTTTCCCCTTTTAACATCCTTACAAATACAAAAAATTCTAAATTATTTTACATCATTTATTTTATATTTTTTTCATTCTGATTTTATAGAGTAATTTGTCTAATTAAGCAATTATTCATTTTATTTTTTAAATTTGATCAAACATATCAGGGAACCCATCTATTGATTGAATATTGTAAAACCCTAACCATAGATGTTAATAGGGTTTATCTCCTCCCTTTTTTATTTCCAATTATTGTATTAGGGTTTTTAGATTGGATAAATTCTTTAATATCGGTAATATTCTAGGTTTTCATTTCATATTTTATGCACTCTAAGGAAGTTATTTATATCTCTCTTAGAAGAAGTGTTGGATTAAGTGGTACTCAAGTTGAGCATACTTATATTTATTTTCATAAGGCACATGAGATGGATAAGAACAAGGGTATAATAGAACATTAAAATTTTAATAAAAAATTTGAATATGTAGAGGTAAATTATAATACTTTAGAGCATTATCAGTATAATCAGGATAACATTAACTCTCAATATGAGCATCAAGATATAGTTCCACCTCTACATGATGGAGAACCACTAGTTAATAAAGTGAAAATTATTAAGAACTTTCAAAAATAATTTCATGATCAATCTCATAATTATCATACCATTTTGAAACTCTTTTGGACATAAAAAGTGCAAGCATGACTAATATTTCTATTGCTACATGTTATTTCCCTTTTATGACATCATTGAATCCTAATTTTATACCACCATTTACTATGGGGGTAACGCAATGGATTCAACATAAATATGCCAATTAATACTTAGTGATTGGGAACACTGCCTTTGGTTAGCACACATTCTTCTTCTCATCCTATACAATACTTTATGTACAATATTTAATCTCTACAAACTAAAGTGTTATCTTTAAAACAAGGTGCTTCAAAACCAAATCAGGGGCTTGATTCTCACACTCTGTTTAACACTCCATTGACACAAAACATTGTATCATATCCTCTAAAAAATAGTTTTGTGGCACATAAACTAACATTATATGAAGGAATAGGTGAGCCCAAGTAGCACTTGAGATCATTTCATGTAACATCCTTAGACTATGCATCCAATGATTTGTTATTAAGTAATTTACAATAATTCTATAATAATATGCACTAAGATGGTTTTTTGATTTACCACATCATTAAATTCATGCATTCAATCCTTTGGCCAATTTTTTTATTGCATATTTTTAAATCAATATCAGTGAGAAGATTTCATATATTCATATTGAATAACTCAAACAAGGATCTAATGAGTCTATCGTAGAATGTATTTAGGTATAAGACCATGATATTTAAATTTATGAATCTAATGGAAGACAAGGAATTGTAGGATATCTTCAAGTAGAGCTTGATTCCATGCCTATATGATCCCATAATGTTTAATAAGTTTCTATCATTCAAAAATCTATACCATATAGTAAAGGAATGAGAAGTCAAACTATTAGCAATGAATAAGTTAAAGTATGCAACCAACCCAATTTCTAATTCTCAAGCAGGAAATAAAAATAATCCACCATACATGGTGAGGTTAAATGACAATAATAATGATCAAAAGTCAATAGTGCTTGTGGTTTTAGAGCTGATTTTGTGCATTGTATTATCAAATCCTCCTAGGAGATATTTCACTAATTTATCATAAGCTCCATACAATGTCATAAAAAATGTTATTATAATGTAACCTTGTATATTTCCATCCCATTAAAGAGGTTTATGTGAGTAAACCTCTTCCAATGATATTTGATCAGAATGCCTTTTGTGATTTTCATAGAGGATGAGGGAACACTATTAACAAGTGCATCGGTTTAAGGCATAAGATTTGGGATTTGATAGATGTAAACATCATTGATGAGGGCACTACTATAGATAGTTCCATGGCACAACCTAGTGAAATAAAAAAAATGCAAATATACAATGATCCTTTTCCTACATATATCAATAATGGTACTATAGATATATTAGGAGTTCATTTGAATACAATACACACCCTCCACTACTTTCTTATCATTATAATATAAAGGCACAACATCCTTTGAATGGTATTATTGGTACCTATCATACTTTAGTACCACATAGACTACTTATCACATTTTTAGATCATGATATAGTTGATGATGATTTGGATTTCCACTCTTTGTTTGTTCAGGTTCATATTAATCATCAACCTATAAATAGTGTCATGGCTAATAATGGTTCAAGTTTGAACATGTGTACTATCACACTTCTATATCATCTTTGATATGCATATACAGATAAGTTTCTTACTACTATAATCCTCAAGGGATTCAATGGTCACATTTAGAGTTATATTGATGAGATTGCACTACCACTATAGGTTAGTCTAACACATGTGGCCATCGACTTCATCATAGTACCTAGTGAAAAGGTCTTTGATATATCATTTGGGCATCCTTATATTTGGTAGATTCATGTATTTATTTATATAGTTCACAGGTGTTTAAATTATATCTATGTTAATGAGTTATTCATATTTCAAGGCATATAATATGAATACCCCTTATAACAAAAAAATGTTTTTACTACACAATAGATTTTAGTTAAACCACCTAAAAGGTTTAGCCTACTCAACAAGTCTAAATTCAAGTGTCTTACCTTGCAAGGAGGCCATCCTTGAAAAGCCACTTCATAATTTTTTCAAAGATTCTAGATATCCTCTCTCTACTTTTACACATCCTAGATTGATATTGTAGGGAACTAAGGGTGACTTACATACAACACCAACACATACTTCATACAATCCATGGGTTACAAATATCCCTATAGTTTAACATGCTCAACAACATGCATAGTATGTTACAAATCATCATCATGATAGTGAAACTTATGGTACATAGGGAAATCAATATTTAGATTTTGAATTCAACTCAATTCAATCATAGTAGTATGGCACTTTCCAATCATGAAAGGTCAACATACGTATGCTTGATATATGACCTATTGATTGTGAGTACCTTGAAATATTTATTAGTTAGTATCCTTCTTTCTATTTCTAATATTACATATGCAAAATACCAAAAAAACAAATATTTTAGAAAATTTAAAAATCAGGTCCTATGCATAATTTGTGTAGTTCATTTAGGTTAGTTAATTTATCCTTAGTATACTTATTATTTATCTCTATATATAGTTTTTATCAAATATGCTTCACAAATGCAAATGATTAAATGGAGAACATATATGTTTCCATTTCGAGACATAGTCATAATTCATTTAACTATCTTAGACTTAGAAATTGTAAATAGACAAAATCACTTTGCCCAGATAGTAGTGCACTATGTAGTTGGCTACTTCCATTGGACTTGTCCTAATGGGTATAGGATCTACATTGTTATATACAAATAATTCATAGGCATTCTAATTTTTTTTTATTGTATCAAGCTCATTGGGGGCATCCTTTTACATAGGTTCTATCATTCTTTGGATATCCCTTATTTATCATATCTTAGTTACATATACTATACAAAATCTATCAATATTGCTCACTTATTTTTGTGTTTATATCTTATTTAATACCTAAGATGATGAACATACTGATGTTATGATTTAATAATGTTGATCAATGACATTTACTCTTGCATGTTTTACATGTTTACTTTTATGCTTCATGTTTTATGTGTATTCACTATTTTGGGTTGTGGACATTTGAAAATGTCCTTGTGTGTGGCTCTAAGCCTATTGTATATTTATATGTGTGTGAGTGACATTTAAATATGTCCCTTGTATGTGACCCATTGAAATTATATTGTCTGTGTTGTGTGATTTTTATGTGTGGGTGTCATGGACATGACACTTGTTTGCCCTTGTGTGCTCAATTTTGATGCCATGATGGACATCATGCATATTCTTTGTTTTACCAATGCCATGATCAATATCACGCATCCCTCAAAAATTATTTATATTTATCTTATAGTACTTAGCTTAGATCACTTATCTATGTGCCTAATTGCTAACATCTATCTTGACAATGTCACTATGTGTGATTGTTTCCACTTGCATCTTATCCCTATTTTGCTCAGTTTATATATGTTGATGCCATGTTATTCATGTTATCATTACTATTCATATTTACATATTTTCATAACATATCTCACATAATATTTAATTTTTAGGTAAATTATTATGTGGACTTCACAAATCACCTCAAAAGAGTGGGTATAAACAATTGCTTTTATTAGAGACAAAGTTATAATAATATAACACACAACCAAAAATTAGCTAGATTTACACATTTGATCATGATCTATACTAAAAAATCACGCAAAAATCATTTTTAGATGAAAATTATCCATTTGGATAGGGCATAGATAGCTATATCTATAACAAAGTTTTGTTATCCCAATAGGTAGAAAATAATAGTTTTCATAATTCTTAGAGTTTCATTTAGTCTATAGATCTATTATTATACTTCTCAAAAATAGGTTTTAGTTTTGTCTTAGATTTTTCTCAGAATGGGGGAATCATGTGTTCCTAGATTTTTATAGATGTTTTTTTCAAAAACTCACTTGATACTACTCAGTTAAAGAATCCATATACACCCAAATATCATATTGGGGGCTTGTGTATGGCACATGACCACCTTTTTACTCAATTTTCACCAGTTTCATAGATGGAGTGGAAATACTTATCATTCTCTATTTTTATACACCAAACTCATATCATAGAATATTTTTCATCATTTTTGCACCATTTTTTCACTAAAAATGAACCTTATTCTATTTGTAGTGATTGGTTGCCCTTTTTGCACTAGTTTTGCACTAGAACAATATATTGGAATTCATACATGGATCTAAATCTACTCTACCCACCCCGAGTATATGATGGAATCAAGAAAACCTTGAGTTATAAATCACACTTTCTTATCAATGAGTATTGAGGCATGCAAATTCTAATCCAAGGCTTCAATTGAAAAATAAATCTCCAAGGGTCCTACCCTCTATAGTTACTAGTTTTGCACTAGAAAACACATCATTTCACATACCCAATTAGGTGTATTTATTCCTTGTTATTAGATATATAAGTTTATTATCTTTACTTTTAAGGTTTTATCTTAATTTATAACTAATTTATACATGTTTTATTGTAGGTTTTCATGAAACATGGTTTAACATTGTGATCTACATCCAATATTGTTCTTCATAGGTAAGTTCAGGTATGTAATTTTTCCTTTCTCTAGAAATTTCACTTTGTTGCATTACTAAAATAAAATGGGGATAAATATAGACACATAAATTAACATTTATTACTAAAATAATACACTTATGACAACTCTTTAAACACACTTAGATCACACCTTATTCCACAATCCTCAACCGTCCTTCCTTTACTTCTTATGCATATGACCCTTACCTCTTAATCAAATTCTGATCCTAAACACCCTTATCCAACTTTTAAAACAATCTAGACTCACTTTTATACTAATACACACTTTCAGTTTGGATACCTCTAATCTTTAGATAAGGCCATTCCATTTAGACTATCTTACTTCCTAGTCCTGTCTAGTTTCATTGGCCATGTCTTCCCACCAAATAAAGACTCTTTTTTCAAATTTAATATTATCCAATGGGTCATCTTGCACATTTTTTTAGTACCATTTAAAGGAATTCTAAAATAATCACTATAAATCCACATTTTATATCCATTATCCACTAGATGCTCATATGATTGAAAAACACCATAATATATAACTACACATTGAGAAAAAACACCTATTTTTTTCTAATTCAGAGTCCACATGTTATAATCCAGCCTACATATCTTGCTTTCATAGACTGATATATGTTTTTAGCAAGCCTTTATATTGTTTTTTGGTACTTTTTAAGCTATTATTTTGTCAATACTATACTAGTGATGTCATAATATGATTCAAATCATGTTTAGTTGACTATTATTGACATTGGACTAAGTATTACGGTTGTAGTTATTTTATAAATTTATTATTTTGGTTATAGTATTCAGTTTTAGTATTTGTACTATTGAATTCAGCTATATATTATTATATTTTATATGTGCTATTGATACTTGTTTGTGGGTGTAGGTATAAGAGTAGGTACACAAGCTAGGTTGATGTTGGACTCTGATGGTTGGGGGATAATGGACAAGGGAAATGAGTAGTCAGATAACTACCACAAGTAAAAAGGGGTGTTATACATTATTCATTAGTCATTAATCAAAAATTTGTCCATTTTTTTTGTTTTGTAACTCTTAATCTTCTTTTGATCTTATTCTTTTTTTTTATCTTCTCAACTTTTTGTTGAGTTCTTTCATGTCTTGATTATTTTATCATATTTCATTTGACTTCTTGGCATTAATTATTTGATTGAATTCATTATCCTATTTTTGATTTTTTTAGTTGTTGTTATACGTTTGTCCTTTTTATCTCATACTCTATTGTATATAATCATTTGCATTGGTTGTTCATACGTTGTCATTGGCTTATAGCAAATTATGCCTATAATGTTTGGTTGAATGTTTAATAAAATAATAGCTAGACTAGCTTGAGTAAGCTTGCTTTGGATGTTTATAAAAGCATATAAATTTAGTCATGCTTTGGAATGTATAAATAAGGACTTCTTTGATTGTGTTTTATAAGTCTTATGACTTTGGTGTAGTGGTAAAAGGGCTCAATGTTAATGTTTTGTTTTGATTATGTTTTTTTGACCCATGATGGGGCCACAAATTATCTTGGCATGGAATTTATATTAAAAATAAAGATTTTGTTTTTCTAATAATGATGTTTGTATGGGGGTCATGGTGTTTTGACCCCCAAAAAAATTCCATCATGACCAAAAAAATTGGTATTAGGGTTAATTATTTTTCATCCTTAGAGTTTGGTACATTTGGGTGAAGATGGGAACAACTACCAAAACATTTTCTAAGGGGGTAGTTGAGAGAGGCATGGGAGAGATGGAGAGATTTTTTTAGAAGATTGAAGAATATTTTGGAGAGAAGGGATAAACCCTAGGGAATATATGGCAATAGGAGGAAGTAATGGAGGAGGGAGAAAGACCAACTTAGGTTGTGGCTATAATAAGTTTGGCATGGCACTTGGGGAGAATTGGAAGCTAGTAAGTAAGCAAGTTTTGGTTTTTTTATTTCCCCTCCTGTGTGGGTATCAAACAAGTAAGTGATGTATATTTCTTTTATGAAAAAAAACAATGAATGTTTTGGTTTCATTTCAAGCTACAAACAATAAAATAATTGTTTATAAGCTCATAAGGAAGTCAATATACTTCCTGATGAGCTTTCAAAGGTTAAAAATCAGTATAAAAAACTATTTTAATAATTGATAGTTCTATTTTTGATTCTAGTTAATTTATACATTTGGGGTTTTAAATTATAAAATGAATATTCATTTTTAAAACTGTTAAAATCTTTTGTTACCTGGCCATAGCATAATGTTCAGATAAATAATCATTTTACTTTCATTTACCTAGATGTAGGGTTTGAGTTGGGGTATATTGATTTTGTTTTTGCATTTTCATTTTGTGGTATTTCAACGTTGTAGAGGAAGTGTTCATACTTAACTAACTAGGTTTTCATTTTTTTTACCAATTTGCATAGCCAGTTAGAATGGGGTTTGAGATTATTTTTCTTGAATACAATATTTATTGGTGGTTAGATTTTTACTCACCATTAGAAAAATGTTTTGGATTATTTTATTACTTGTTAGAGTGGTTGGGATGAGTATATTTGGGGTTTATTTAACATGTTGGTTCACCATTTTTGGGTGTGGTTAAATTACATTTTGGTATATAAATATTACCTAGTGTTATGAGTTTTCAAAATAGAGTTATTACTATAATATTAAAATCCTTGTGATTTTATCTAATATTATTTTACATCATTTTTGTAGATCAGCCTAGCAATATAAAGGGGTTAGATATAGTGATTTAACCACCTATTATAGGTGATGCAATGACTATACCTGACTAGTTGACAAAAGGGCAAGGCATATAATTTTTTTGGTGTTGTGTTATCTATTTTCAAGTACATTCATTAGTGAATATTTCTTATTTTATTATTGGTTGTAGTACACATTTTTGTAGTGATGGTTTGTTATATTAAAATGGTGGTACATGTGGAACCTAAGATGAAGGTTAACGAGGTTTAACTAAATATGTAGTTGAAACCTATAAAATTTCAGAGGATAAATAAAGGTTACCAATCCTTGTATGTTAGTTTTTTTATTTGATTTTTAGTTGTGGAATAATTATTGGTTGACATAATTACTACAAATTTAGTGACGACTTTTATCCCTTATTTCTCACTCTCTTGTCCCAAAGACTCAAAAACTTGACTCCACATCTTAGCTGATGGTTGGGGGTGGTAAGGTCCACCAATTAGGACGATCATAGGATGGGTCAGGTCAAGAGGGATCATGTGAAGAGATTAGATTATCTAGCTAGTTATCACATGATTCATTTTTTTTTTTAATTTCTTGTATCAAAGTGTTATACCATGTTTTATAAATGTAAAAGTGACACTTGGGTTGACGTACAAAATAGAAACATGCTAAATTAACATTGTTGTTCATTTATTAATTTAATGATATTTATGTTGATTGATTTAAGTCATTCAGATGATTAAGTTTTAATAGTAGGTTATATAGTTCCATTTAAATGGAAGGTTAATCCATTAAAAATTGAGTGTTATTTCATTCATGTGAATGTAGTTGATATAAAGTTAATAGTTCATGATAGATTAGTAACTTGTAATCATCAGTTAACAATTTCATTTTATTGCTCATGGATTTTTATATAAGACTAAGCTATTGTTAAATATTGAGTTGTAAGTCCAGAAATTAGATGGTTGCATTTGCATAATAAATTCAAGATGTTATATATGATTATTTGTGAATCTCATATTGTTGTACCAACACTTTTATAACATAAATTTTGAGTTCTTTGTCAGTTGTATAAAGGCACTATGCATGATATTGAGTTATAGCAATTAAATTTACTTTATGACATGTTAAGAAATTGTTAATAAGCAGATGTTCTTGACCTCTTTTAGCATACTAAAACCATAAAAATAAATTTGCAAATTATTCATATCCTAATTAGTTAAGGCATTTGAGTTGCATAAGCTGTTTATTCTAATCTTCATCACTACAAGGTTTAAAATCCTTATGAAGAAGACAATTTTTATTCCATTTGTTGAATATGTCTCATCTAATATAAAAGGATTGCAATTTTTTATTGGGTTTAATCTATAGTTTAAATTAATTATGAAATATAGATTATCTTTGATTGGTACTCTCTTTTCAAAACAAAGAGATGAAAGATATATAGAAATCATACTTTTGAATAATCCATTTTATATGTTGAAATGAGGTTCTTGACCTTTATAATTAGGAAGGTGAATCATTTAAACATTGGAATTCATTTATTATTGTTGTTCTTAAATTACTAGAAATAATGCTAGATCTTATAATGACATTAGAATGTCAATATATACTCAAGCTATTTCTGCTTATATTGAATAAATAGTGACAGTGTCATAGTTATTCCATTATAATTTTTGAAGTTGTTTCATTTAATTTATAAATTTGGAATTTATGTATTAGTTATTGGATTTATAAATCAATTTTATAAATGGAAATGATTCAGGTTACAATAATGAAGTATCCTTTTTTGGGTTAAAATTTTCTTCTTTTATGCAAAGTAAGAGCATAGTAATATATTAAAAACTATGTTTGATTAAATATTTCATAGACCTATTTAAGGTAGTAAAATACTTATTAATTGAAGAAGTCTACATTAATTGCATCAAGGTCTGTAACATCACTTTTTGAAGTCTGTAACACCTAATGATGAAGTTTGTAGCTAGGACTAATGAAGTCTTTAGTAATTGATGAAGTTTGTATCTAGGATTGGTGAATACAAGGGGAATTTTTTTTTTTCACATGGAGGGAATAAATACAAAAGACAAAAGACAAAGTAATCTCCAAAAAAAATATGCCATCCTTCACATGGAGGAACTGTTCATCAACAATAAAATTTGCCTCCACCTTGTGCCAACGGTCCCAATCATGGAATCTATCTTTGACTAACTTTTCATTATCATGTGCCTCCAAAACATGGCACCCCACTTCACATGGGTAAATAGTATAAGATAGTATATCATTTGTCTCCTTTATTCACAAGAGTCAAAAGGGTAGGAATCTCCTTTTGATAAATGGCAAACCTTCCAAATAAAGTAGCCCCACAAGTAAATTTGTCCCACACCATAATGGTATTCAAAATCAAGTACTCACATGTGACTTAAAGGAATATGGTACCCATGCCACCTAATCAATTGAATATTGTTGATAAGTCAACATGAATAGTGGTTGTGACACATCATCAGTGAATAGTGTCCCACAACCTCATAAATGAATAATGTTACCATGAATAGTGTTTTATTCACCACATCACTTAATAACATTATAATTTCACTAGCATTTAACATTTTTCACCAATATTTTACACACACCACCATACCATGGGATAAATACATAGAGTTTTTTCCCTCTTCAGAGTATTGGTATGTAGGTAGAGCTCAACATGGGGGTGTTGAGGTCTAACACAACTTTAACCACCAATCTATTTTTCCATTTTATTTATTTTATCATTCATGGTATATTGAGATAGTATTATAAGTGAATAAGAAAGAACACATTAGTTTCCTCAATGGATCAAAAGCTCCTAAATATTCAAACAGAAATATAGGAAAAGAAAACCCATCGCATCATTCATAGGGAGAAAATACTCATAGGACATCAAAGTTCCCTAAGGAAAACAATGTGGACCACCTCTATCTAATTCTAATGTCCTTTTCCCATATATAATATAAACTTTATTCCTAATTCATAAAATCATTACAGATCCACACATTCAATATCATAGTTACACTTACAGTCCTGCATTCCTATTTTCTAGCTATGTAATTTATTTTTATCATTTTCCTCTTCTAGCATCCTTATCAATATAGCAAGTTCCAAACTATTTTGTGTCATTTATTGTATATCTATACATTCTAATTTTATGTATCAATTTATCTAATTAGGTAATCAATCATTTTATTTTCCAAATTTGATCAAACATGTACCTTTAAATTCCATTGTGTGGGAATCTTCTAACTAGATTATCATTTCAATTCTATCAATTTAATTTCATCAAGTGTGATATAATTTCAGTATGTGTGTTTCCATTCAACAAAGAGTGATTAAATTAAATGCAATTGTATTTACCTATTTACAATATTAGATACCTTAGTCCATCAAAATTAGTTAAATTAATGTATAATTATTTGAAGGTTTGCATGATCATCAAGTCACATTGTTGTCTATTTAGGTTCACCCCTTAGGCCAAAGGATATTTCCTTAGCATATAACTTATATTTTGATTGAGTGCATGTTAGTTTTGAAGTATCAAATCCAAAATCCCATTGATAATAATAAAATAAAATTAAGTGGAACAAGTAATAATTAAAGCATAATAATAGATCACTTGAGTCATAAAGAGAAATCAAATAGTGTCAAATAGTGAAGATAATGTCCATAAAATAGGCAAACTAAAGTGTATAAATGTACCAAATGACTACATATATTTAAATTTTACTCAATGAGAATAATATCTCACTTGATAGTTCATATGAGATACTTTTATTCATAAAAGTATTCATAGTGTTTACCCTAATTTTGGTTTTAAGTAAAATAAGGAATAAACTAGTTGTAATTAAATAAATCTAACCATACATGACTAGAAGTAAATAATTCTGATCTCTCAAAAAAACTATGATGAGAAATAAATCTAAGAGTCACATTGAGACTAAACTAAGTAATTTTAAATGAAAAAGGGGTAAATAATGATCAACCTATTTAATGTTTTAAAAATATGAGACTATATGCGAACTATGTAAAGTGTGTGCAACATGCTTCTAAAATTTGGATATTGTGTGATGCTCCATGATAGACCAATTTACTATGATAGACTTATTATTGTATTGATCCTACCAAGACAAACATGTATAACAATGACTATCTGGTTATGGTCAGGTTTATCCCTATGTCGTCAAGTTTGTCCTACTAGGGCTTCATAATTTGATATTTTTTTATCACCTATGAATTATCACCTTATAGTTTCCCATTTACCTTCAATCTAAATATATGTTAGGTATAATGTGTAGAATATATGAATTTCCTCCTTGACCTAGTTTGAAACTAAAAAATAAAAGTAATAATTACAGAGTTGATAAACCACCAAAGTAGCATTACAAACTATGTATCTCACATGCTCAAAATCAGACCTCGATTATGTGAGTATGCCGATGGAATACATATAATGATGGTTTGTAAACTCTCTATTACTTGGAAGTGATAATATAGATACATTCAGTCTAATACACTCATTTGACACAAGGGAAATATTGAGAGCCTAAGAAAGAATGACAATGTTGCAAGTGTATGAGATTCAATAAACCTTGACTTAAGTTGATGCTTGGATTTAGGCTTGACCTTGGATGTGAATTGACTCTTCATATTCAAAGATTTATTATGCATGCTTCTATAGTATTTGAATGGTTTGGTTAGATCTTGTATATATATGTTAACCTAGGATAACTTGTGCATGTTTTTAAACTATAGTAATGTATCAAAGTATGAGTAAAGGTGCATGATTCATGACAATGGGTTGACAATCCAATAAAACTAAAGGGAAAAACCCATCAGGTGTGTGGGTTTATATTATAATACTCATATAGTGTATGGGTTTGAACTGGGAATGATTCTAGCTATGTTTTGAAGGTAGGGTTAAGTAAAAAAAGGAGAAATAATCTAGATCTGTTAATAAAAATATTTTAAATAATTTATGTGGTGTTTTTAGGCCTAATGAACTATATATAGACCTATTTTTGGGGTAGAATAGTATTAAAAATATGCCAAAATATATAATATTGCTAATTAAGGTGAATTATGGATAAGACATTAGGAATAATAGTATTGTGCTAAATTTAGGCTATATATAATGCCCCCACTTTGATGTGGGTATGTGATTTAAATTCATGCATGCATAAAATTATTGATGTAAATAACTTGAAACATGCACCTTAACTTTCCTAGGGAAATATTAAGTGTTTTTTAAGCACACTTGAGTTAATCTTCCATCTATATTGTATAGGTGATATAACTGAAAAAATGCCAAATGTCACATGGATTCAAATGCTTAAGAATTTTTTATTTAAAAAAAAAAATCAACTTTGTATTTTAATTTAAAAAGAGAGAATATGAATGAATAAACCTACTTGGTATCACCCCAAATACCACACAAGATACTTTCATTAGGTGTTGATACATATCCAAAACTTTTCTATGAGTCTTCAACAACCTAGTCCACTTCTTGATTAAGGAAATAGATAAAGTTACCACTCTACCCATTTTCCACTTGGAAGAGTTTTCACTATGGAAATGACATGATATATTCCTCCCTTTTAAGGTGAGGGATGAATAACTTGTGTTGAAATCACCTATCTAAAAATAAAAGGTTAAATGCATCATATGTTAGGAAATACAAATTATCTATAGCATGTTACGATCCTAGAAGCATGAAAATTTTATTCTTGCCATCATTTTAAAGTTTAGAATAGATAATATGTTATTAAAAATAAATTATCCAAATCATGTTATAATTATAGAAACATATGCAATTTGATATTTTTTATCATTATAAAATTTTGCATAAATCATTTTTTAGGAAAATTAAATTAGTAAATGTGTGTTATAGTCTTAAACATAAGCAATTTTATATTTTCACTTATACAATTTTATATTTTTCACAATCATAATGTTTTGAAAAGTTTACATATTTTGAAGCTAAATTTTCATCTATTTATGCCACACATAATCATGGAAAGTGCAATCTAGCTTAGGATTTATGGTATCATATCAAAACAATGTTATCAAGTGTGATGCCCCATTTGGAAAAGAAAAATGGGAAACAATAATTATACCTAATTGTCACAAGCAAGCCCCTCGTTGGTCTAGATAAATAAATGAGAACACATATATGCATGGTGGATACCATAAAAACATAGGTATTACATAATTCTATCATAATTTATATATTTAAACATGATATAAAATCATGGAACAATCATATTATAGTAATATATTTCACTCAATTTAGGACCACATAATGTTAGTGACCACTCTCAAGTTAGTCATAAGACACACCAAGACTTGACTCACACAAGACATCATGACAAGAGGATACCCTATGAATAAAGATAAAAAAGTAAGCAAATACATGGTTATTAAATAAATAATTCACACATAAAAAATAATTATAACATTGTAACAATCATATTGTAGAATATCCATGCGATAAGAGATATAGATACTAGTAGAAGATTTAATAATAAATATAATCTATGTGACTATGATGAAGGACAAACAAGGATACATATCAACATGCAAGAATCCATTGAAATGGAAATTCACCCAAGCTATGAAATGTTGTCTATGAAATTTCCCATCCAATATCAGAGGGGATAATTTGAAATCCAATATCATGCAAGATATGAATATATATAACACTCAGTCATGATAATACCATGAAAAACATGTGTAAACCATGGATAATTAAAACATATAGTATATGTAAACATGTAAATTTATAAATAAATGATTTTGAATTTTTTTTATTTCATAATGTTTTTGAATTTTTCTAATGTTTTTAAAAATTTAAAACTTTGTCAATGTTTTTAAATTTTTGGATTTTATCAAAAAAAATAATTTTTTGAATTTTGTCAATGTTTTTGAATTTTTTTATGTTTTAGACCCTTTGATATGAAAAATATGATCTATGTATGTATCAATCATGATAAGAATATATCAGTTAAGTGTTTGAATATTATAATAAGTATCATGATCTATGTAATAGTGCAAGCTAAATATGTAATATAAGTCCCTAAGTGTATGACAAAATTAAAATGTCATGATCATATGATATAGTTGACTATGTGGCAATCCCAAATATTAAGTGGATCATAAGATAAGGACAATGATTTACATGGGAAATATTTTATGCCTCTCAATGTAAAAATTCTCAAGAAAATCAAGATATAGCCATGAAAAATTATCATATGTCAATGTAATGTGTGAAAAACAAATTTTGAATATATGAATATGTAGTGCCAATGTATATAATAATAATGTGTGGGTATAATTCCCCATAGGAATATAAGTTTCATATATACCAATGTGGAATATATATTCAAGTGAATAATGCATATGACAATCAATCAATGCTAAGATATAAATGGTGCTAAGGACATGAAAGCCAACTAATGCAATAAGGTAAGGCATACAAGTAATATGGCCTACTAATGTGATACATGTATAATCAGTATTATGCATAGGATGAAATTACATTAACCATACCTCTGTGGGTAGATTATGCTAAATTAATGCTTGTATAAACTCATAATATGTCAATGAGAAACATGCAAGGGTACAATGCCTTTAAAGGAAAATATGCATGTATGTATGTAGCTAATAGAGATCATGCTTGGGTATGATGCCTCCATAATAAAATAGATTTGATCATGTATGAAACAATTTTTTATTTTTAGTTATATATGTATAATATAATATAAACTAGCAAAAGAAACCATGGGGTTGTACAATAAAGAAAATAATCAAGGATCGCAAACTTGAAGAAATTAATAGAAGATCTTCTAGGTGATAACTATGAGAATTTTTTTTGATCTTATGCATTTAAAACCACCATCCATGATTCATCATCAGGAAAAAATTGTGAGGAGGATTATAAGAACCTATAGATTCCATTAGAACTCAATGCAGGTTATGAAATAATTACCTAGTAAGTATGTTATCATCATCAAGAATATTAATGTAAGTGCTAAGAAATGAAATGAGGAGGATTATAATAACTTATGTATTCCATTAGACCTCAATGCATGTTATGATATAAGTACCCAATAAGTATGATATGATCATCATCAATAAATTTAAGTGCTAAGAATGGGATGAAAAGTTAAATTATCAAGGCTAATGAAACATAGCATGAAATATGAAACAAGCGCTCAAATAATATTAATGAAAATAGAACTAAAATGCTATGTGAAATATAGAAAAATAGAGGAATGTAATCATGTTCAAGAGATAGGCCTAAATCATAGTTATATATTTGAGTATGGTGATGGTAATATGAAAAATAGCATGAATAGATCCATGTACACAACTAAGATACATATATCTTATGCAAGTAATCAACAAGAAACATGATGTATGTAAAGTTCATTCTACATATAAAATGTGGTTACTTATAATGATGTTACCATGTAACTATAAAATGGATAAGCAACACCTTCCCAAAGGGAGAGACACAAATGTGAGCATAAGAA
Organism: Torreya grandis; assembly: GCA_037957365.1. NCBI lineage: Eukaryota > Viridiplantae > Streptophyta > Pinopsida > Cupressales > Taxaceae > Torreya > Torreya grandis. Next base: position 5,792,968 of record JARHVA010000354.1, read on the forward strand.
TATCTAGATGAATTATCCTATTTCTCACCTAAATCAAGGTATACCATGGGAAGAAAGTATGAAAACATGGACGTGAAAAATTCTATATCATAGGTCAATAGTATGATTTTTATCATATGATCAAGATAAAGGCAAATAATTTTTTATATTTTTGTATTTTTATGATTTTTTTATATTTTAAATTTTTGACAATTTAAATGCTAGAGAAAGGCATGTGTAAGGTATAGCATAAAGAAAAAGAAAGCTTTATACAATAATATGATAAATTATATATGTATGTCTTGAAGCCCATATTATTTCTTGATAGGGCATTAACATTTGTTGGGGGATAATAATCTCTTTGAAGGATGAGTGATCATTTTTGTCAAATTTTTGGTCACATTGGTATTAATCATTGATTTCAATTTTTTTTTAAAGTTTTATTGGTCTTTAGTTGATGTATTTTATTTGTTATTAATTTATTTTTGTAACTAATTTTGAGGAAGCTTAATTTTGTTTTGATTAATTAGCTTTTGAATTTTTTCTCTTAAAGTAATGCCTCTATCTATTGAATGTCCTTTTGTTGTATTATATGAACAAAAGAATTTATCTTTGTGAGATGTTGGCCTATAGTATGAAAACATGTTTTCAATAGGTGTTAATTTGATTATGATTTGTTTAATAAGTAATTTAATATGCTGCATTGATTCTCAAATAAGTATGTAATTTTAGTTGAAATATGTTATGTGTATAGTATTGTCACTTCTTTAATTTCATCAATAGATGAAGTCTCATATGGTTTATGATATTTACCATTATTTCAATTTTTATTATATGTTTTTTTTAAATTCTTAATCCAAGTATCAGGTATTTAATTGGTACATTGGTATGAATATTGGTTATTTTTTTTAGAAGGTGATGTTTTGACCCTATGTTGACATTCTTCTTCCTTTAGTTCAATAGCCCTATGTGTAAGATGAGTAAATGATTTGTTTGTTGATCCAATTAATTTATATTGATAGGTAATATGAGACCATTGTTAAATATATGTTGTATTTATAGATCACATGGTTTATAAATCATTGAATGCATATGACAATGAAATATAAATATGAAATCATGCATGGTTTCATTGTTACCTTGCTTTAGATGTTGAATTATTGAAATTGAATCTATCGGTCTATTATTATTAATGTACTTATTTAAAATAAATGTTTTTAAACATCCCTTTGAATATAATGAACCACTAGACAAAGAAAATGACCAATCTAAGGCATTACAAACCAAAGTTTTAAGAATTAATTTAAACATCATCAAAGGATGATCCTTATAATCCCCTATATAATTAAATGTGTTTAAAATGTGTTATTGAGGATATCCATGACCATAAAATACTAATAAATTTGGAATAATTAAGTCATGTGAAAAAAGCATGTCCAATATGGTTCTTTAGATATGATTTCTACACTCGATATTATTTTTAATGTGAGCCTTGCAGATTTATTGTTCCAATGTTAAAATACATTTGGATTTTTATATATCCTATGACATGTCTCATGGTGCTTAAATCATGTGTAGGAATGGTGATATTACCAATAATCTCATTCAAATGTTAAGTTATATCATTGATAATATGATTAGGCACACTACTTGGTATAGATGCATTATGTTGTGTAATAGTCAAACACTTATTACAAAGTGTAAAGGATGTAAGAATACATGCACAAACTATAGAGTAATAAATTACCCTTTGTATATCATTATTATTTTTATATTATTTCCTTAAGAAAATAAGGGTTTGCAATAGTATATATACCAACAGTTTGCCAAAGACTAATACGAAATCTTTTATTGATTACAATTTCCTCATATCACATTCTATTTAGAAAAGATAAAGCTTCCTAATTATTTTAAATGTCCATATTTTGCAGTATAGTAGTGAATATAAACAAATTACTCTCATCTATTTTGATAATGCAAACCATGATGAAAAATAATCAATGTGCACAAAAATCTTTAGGCTTGAAGGAGTGAATAAATCTTAGGATCATAATATAAAATATAGGCAAGCCTTAAGGAGAATGAGTGTTTTAAAAACCTTAGGTTGAAGGATTTTTCAAAAATATTAGGTTCACCATTTATGTTTACCCTGATTCTAATTTTAAGAAAAATAAGGAATAAACTAGTTGCAATTAAATATAACTAAACATAAATGATTTAAAGTATATAATTTAAATATATCTAATAGGCTATGATGATTGAAAAAATTCAAGTGCCATAATGAAACTTGATTAAGAAACTATAAATGACCAAGGGGTAAGGAATGATAAAACATGTTTTTTGTTCTATAAATTTGAGACTGTAGATGGATTGCGTAAATTTTGTGCAACATGCTTCTAAAATTTGGAAATTTTACAATACTCTAAGATAGAATCATTAAATTTTGACAGACATGTTTGTGTTTATCCTATTGATACAAACATGTACAATGATGATTGTTTGATTAAAGCTAGGTTTGTCCTCATGTGGTCAAGTTTGTCTTGATAGGGTTTCACAGTATGATATTTATATCACTTGTGGGATATCACCATAATGTTTTTCATGTACCTTAACTTTGTATATATGTCAATAAAAATTTGTTGAATATAATAATCTTCTCATTAAACTAGTTTGACACTCTAGAAAAACAAATAGTTATGGATTTGAGAAACTGTCAAATCAACATTTCAAACTACATATCTTACACACTTAAAGTTATAACTCCATTTAGTTCTATGATTTTGTGGATGGAAAATATTTAGTGAGGGATTGTAAATCTCCTCTTCACTAAAAGTGATGATGCATCTACATGTATTTGAACACCCTCAATTAGCACAAGGGAAGTGTTAAGATACCAAGATATAATGATAATGTTGTAAATGTATGAGATTAAATGAAACTTGAACTAAGTGATGCTTGGATCTAGGACTGGCCTTGGATGTTACTTGTCTCTTTATATGTAGAGGTGTCTCATGCTTTATTTTATATTCCTTTAATGGATTGGTTAAACCATTTATATATGCATTGACCCGAGATAATTTTTAAAATCTTGATAACTATAATGATGTATAAAAGCAAGAGAAAAGGTGTATGATTCACACCAATGAGTTTTCAATCCAAAAAAAATAAAAGGGACAAACCCATGGGGTGTATGGGTTTGTCCTAAATAGGCCCATATAGTGTACATGTTTGACTTGGGAATGGTTCTAGCTTTATTTTCAAGGTAGGTTTGGGTAACAAGTGATAAATAGTCCAGATGTATTATTATATACATTTTTTATAAGTGTTGAGGAGATTTAGGGCTCAATGGAATAATTTTAGTCCTACTATGGGGTTCGAGAAGTCTGAAAAATAGGCTAAAATGTATGTTTTTCAAATATGGTGAATTATGGACAAGACACTAAGAATAAGATTCTTGTGCTAAATTTAGGTGTCTACACATATATGGTAATAAAAAATATGGCATATTGATTGATAATGGCTCAAGATTAAACATATGCAATGAAAATTTTATTTATATACTTGGCATTAAAATTGATTATTTATCATTACTCTGACAATTATTGAAAAATATAATGGTATTAGTAGAGATACTCTTTGGTGTATTATTTTTCCTATTAGTGTGGGTCAAAATATAATTCAAATTTATTTTTCATGTGGTGCTTAATGTTGAATCTTATAATTATTTTATTAATAAATCATGGATACATAAAATGAAAACAGTACCTTCCATTGTGCATCAATATTTTTTAATATAGATACTTTTATAAGATATATCAATCCATGATTCAAGGTTTCATTGGTGTTTTTAATGACCCAAAAAGACTCCAAAAACATTATCCAAGTCATGCTCAAAAAATAAGCCTTCAAATGACCAAGGGAGGAAGTGCTCACCTCCCAACCATATTAACATCATCAAGTGGGAGATTATAATCACCCCCAATCCAATAATTATCAAAAATTCATAATCTAATTAAAATTTTAAAGTGGAAATGAGGAAAACACAAGGATAAGTCAAGTAATTTTGAGAAGAGGGTGTAGGAAGTCTCAATTAGTCACCCCTAAACATAAGTACAAGGGTTTTCATCCTTTCTCTCTCACATTATAAAACACAATGGAAAAGGATAACATATACCAACAAGGTAATCTACTAATATTTACCATTGTTTTATCTAAAATTGAGTTAATGTGGTGATTAATCCTAGATTGGATAAATGGAATATAATGTAGGGTGTTGTAAATATAGTTCTAAATAAAAAAATGAAGATAAATGATTGAAATGGATAAAGTAAAATAAAAATGAATAGGGGTAAACTATGCAAAAGAGAATTGAATTTAGATTTTTGAGTCACCAAATGTTTATAGAGTAAAAAAAAATGTATAAATAGATAGAATACATAAAACTTATAAATTTCTCATAAGTTGAGCTTGAGTGCCTTGATGGACAGGAGTGCCCAGTAGAGGGCAAGAGTGATGTTGTTTTATCCTTGTTGGTTGATAATGTCATTTTTAAAGAAACTATAACTTATAGAATGATCATTTATGATAGTGATAGTTAAGTCTTTTCATGTTGATTTTATCTTAAAAAATTATGCATAGACATGCGCATGCCTTCTTGAAGTTGTAAAACCTAGATTTATGCCACAAGGGGAATAAACAGATGTGAAAAATTAAAAATGGTTAGTGGTTATATTTTTACTAGACCTTAACACCCCACTGCACTAAGTATTTCCTACATAACAATACTCCAAAGAGGGATCAAACCTCATTGTAGTTCTCCCACCTAAGTTCTCTATGAAATTATGCTTATTTGACTATATGAATGCATCAAGAATTGCTTGAATACTTGATGATGCTTGGATAGGGTTACATAAAACTAAATTTAGACTTGGTTCATTACTGCTTGAAGTGCTTGGAAATTCATTTGGGAATAATAATTAATTTTTTCCTCAATGTGTACTTATGTAAATAAGATCTTGTAGTAAAATTGATAAGCTTGCCAAGATGTTTAAAATGAATTAATTGTATGTGATTTTATACTGGTTAAAGTGGGGAAAATACCCATTTGAGATTTTAATAATCTAAAGGTTGACCTTAAATATAACTTCATTTTTGAAATTTTTACTCTTTTAAGAGAAGGATAGGATCAATAGATATGGATAGGAATTCTAAGCATTCTTGTCCCTTCAAGAGAAGTACTAGGTTTGGGGTCTAAGAGCATATATATGCATCAAGGTTTTTTCATTAGTAATATAATTTATGTAGATTACAATATATGGCCTTTTAATGAAATACTGTCTCCTATTATGCTAAGGATAGGTCAAATTTGTGAAATAAGTGTCAATTAAGTATACATTTCAATTAATGGTAAAAGGGGATAAAATAGGCATGATCATGTATTCTTGAAAAATTTTAAGATATTGCATGCCCCGCTTTAGACTATAATGTAATTACTAGATTAAATGAAAACTATACCTTAATGTGTAATACACACTTTGCCTTTGAGTTTCATACTTCAATCATGCAAGGCACAATACAGTTTGGAAAATGCTAAAAAAACATGAATTAGTTATTACATTCCTTTGAAAATTGAAATTTGAAAACTTGATTTTGAACATTTAAAACTTTGATTGAAATTTGATAGTTTGACATTTGAAATGAAATTTTTTAAATTAAAAATTGCTTGTGCTTTTATAGTTTTGAAAATTGAAATGAGAGTAAGGAATGAATACAAAAATATGTGTGACATTAACATTATTTTTATGACTTTGCTTGGTGATGATGATTCCTTGAAGAATTGTATAATTGGTGTCTCCCATAAATCATTGGGAAAATATGGTTCCTTATCTAAACCATTGGATAAAATTGGGGTTGATCAAGCCCCAACTTGTATTTTCACTTTTAAATAATGTTTAAACTTGATGATTTATGTCAATCTTTGTAACCCTAAGATGTAAACAGGATGGCATTCTAATATATTTTCACACATAATTTGAAGTTCTCAATGACTCCAAGTCATTCACTATACAACTAAACTAAATCAACCACTACATATGCATTATAGATTCAATTAAATTTTTTTTGGTATATCCTGATAGTTGAAATCATTATCATAAGATAATGGAGTATAACCATGCACATACCACATTTGTAGCTAATAAATGTGGCATAAAATTATATTATTCCCCCATTGTAATTGTAGAATTTGAAACTATATGTGAATGATCCTTTAAATTGGGAATATGAGTACATATGCAATGGCATATGCCCTCATAATATACCAATAACAAAAAAATTATCTTTGAGAATGATTATCTCATGCATGAGAAGCCCATTAAAATGTCCCCATTTTGAGGTGATGGAATTTTATCTTGAAAATCCACTCATCTCAAAAGAAATTTTAACTTGAAACATGTGTAATAAGATGTTATGATTGAAAATTGTAGCATATGAATTTTTTTAGCATAGTAAGATTTGAATTTTACATAAAACTTAAGAGGCAAGGCCTAATAGAATATGTCATTGAATCTCATGAAATTATTATGATAGTTTTTGTTGTGATATGAGTTCATGATATAGATTATGAAACTTATCAAAATCATCAAACCCAATAAGTACACACACAAAAAGCACAAATGATAAAAAAAATTGCATGGATGGGCCAAGGGCCAGGAGCAAGGACATGTTCAAATGTCCCAAAAACATGCATATACATGAGGAATGTTTCAAAAAAGGGACATTCAAATGTCACACATATAGAGGGCCAAGGGAAAAAAAAGACATGTTAAAATGTCACAAACTGCACATAGGGCCAAGGGCCAAAAAAAGGACATGTTTAAATGTCATAAACCACGCCTATGGCTAAGGTCCAAAGAAGGAACATGTTCATATGTTTCAAACCACACTTAGGGATAAGGGCCAAAGTAAGGACAAGTTCAAATTTCACATACAACACAAAATATCATAAAGATCCATTAGTCAAGTATTTTCACATAAGGTCCATGGGCCAACACAATAGAAAAGCAAATTTGTAATCTATTATGTACATGTAAGAATTAATAATAGAACATAGAATTAACAAAGGTAGTCTAAGTTATGCATATGTCATGTGATCATATCCTAGAAAATAGAATGTTCATGTAAACTATGTAAGATATAAATGTTAGCAAGCTATTTATAGGTAACATGAAATCTCAATAGTGTAGGGTTTATAAAGTGATAACACCTGCATATTTTCAACTATTAATAATATTCCCCCTACTTAACAAGGCAAATGGGTAGAGGGAAGTCCAACAAATTGATCTATATAAATGTTTGTATGTCCTGCATAACACTTCATAGATACCCATGAAATGCATGTGTGATAAAAAAGGAATATGTTATCTAATAATCATGAGATAAATAACATATTGCAAAGATGTAAACTAGATTTCCAATTATGCTCATGTCCAAGTTTTGTATTTTTTTAATAATATTTGAATGTTTTTACATTTTTTGAGAATATATGAATGTTTTTTTGTATATTTTTAATATGGAAATAATAAAAATCAATTGATATGAAATAAGGTGTCTAAAGTAGAAGAAAAGTGACCAAATATAGATAGTTTGTAACAAGTGTCCATGAAATATGTACACTAGCAAGGATTTGAATGGATCAATAGAAGGAATTTTCCCTCTATGAAATATGAATTAGAACTATAGAAAACTTAAAAATGTATGAAATTAATTTATTTTACATTATAATTTCATCAAATGTACACTTGTATAAATATGTCACATGTATTGAACAATAGAGATTGAAAACAAAGAGATTTTGCATAAAAAACTAGAAATTTCATATTATCACTATGTAAATTATGTGAAAATTAAAAGAATTAAGGCTATGTGTTCTATAAATTTAATTTATAGGAATTAAAAGACAAAATACATGATCGACCAACTAAAATAGTAGTGGTTGACATTTTTTTCCTTTTGGGAGATTCTATCATGTAGGAAGGATGGCAAAATTTTGATCAAAAATTATACAAATAGATAAATAAATGTGAATATTTAGTAAATTTGATCATTGTTTATGATTATCTAGATTCAGAAGAAGAAAATAGAAGGGCCAAGAGGCCAACAAGTCAATGAAATTCAATGACATATAAGAATGGATCAAGTGATCACATATGCAAACAAATAGAAGAATGAGACGCAACAATTCAAAACTATGTACAATCAGATAATATTACTATAAGCCATAAATATCAGTAATTGGATGCCTCTATGTGGATCATGTATCATATGTGTTATACCCATCAATTAAATTTCCATTTTCATCTTGAATATTATTTATATCATTCTAATCATATTCTACATAATCATTATCATGATCATAATCATCCTTTTGATCCTAAAATTGTGGTATGCCACTTTTATCATCTTGTCCATTTGTATATGAAAAACCTATTGCACCATATATTGAAGTTATCTTATTTAAATTATGTTGCTCTTGAGTATGTTCATCATTATGAGGATGTTGGATCTCATTTTGAGTTAGATCAGAATCATGTAGCATTGTTTGAACACTAGGAATATAAGTAATTTTTGATTTGACTTCTTGACATGAATATGCAACTATAAATTTTTTAGTGTTAAACTTATCTTGTTCCTCTATTCATGAAATATATATGATATTTGAATCCTTATCAACCATACTTGTATCATTAGAATTTTTTGAAACGTAATAATTTGAAAAATCTATCATGAGAAACATTTTTTCAAATGTGCCATTTTGTTCTTTGGAAAGTTTTTCTTTTGAAATTCTTGCTTTACCACATTTTTCCTTTTGAAGGTTCTCTTGTTCTAATTTTCCCATTGAAATATTTTGTTACTCTAAAGTGTCATTTTTTATCCATGTTTTTTGTAATTGATCTTTTTTCACTTGTTCCACTTGTACTTGTTCCTTAGGAGATGCATTGTCATTGAATTTCTTGGTTGATTTATAAATTATAGGATCACCACTATCAATGAGACTTTGTAATTTTTTCTTCAAGGCAAAAGAATTTTTTTTATGATGCCCATGTATTCTATGATATGCACAATAATATTTTGATATTTATAGAGGGTGTATATAATCTATTTTGTTCACTTTGTTTCAAAGCATTGGTCTTATAATTTAACTTGAACTCTTGGTATTCATTTGTGAATTTATAGAATAACTATTTGTATATGTATTGTGTTTTGGATTCCAATATTTATATAAGGTTTGTTGGGAAAAAATTTGTTAGGTGAAGATGTAAATACATGATTAACACTGGATTATTTGTGAATGTGATCTGATTTTCACATGATGTAATCTTTAAAACTAAATATCGATTATACTTTTGCAAGTATTATATTTACCTTGTCATAGTAATGATTTGATTCTTAATGGATTCACAATCACAAACCTTAGATACTTCTGATTGAACATGCATACAAATACCATCAAGAGGATGTGTGGGAGGTGAAGGGGGTTAAGGAAGGACATGTTGGTTATCTTCATATGACACAATAGGGTGGCTCAAATTAACTTGTGGGATAGTGAAAACATGGATGAAAACATGGACCTTATTATAGGATATTAGATATCACAATCTTGGGGATTAAAATGAGACCTTATGGCACTTTGAATTAAGGTTTTCTCTTGCTCCCATGTTATACTAGCCATTAAAAAAAATAGTAATTTTTGTCTTATCTTGTGATTTAATTCATTTTTTGTATGAGTATGAATGATTTTATTGATTAAGGGAATACAACATGCCATAAATACTATAGATGCTTGAAAAAAAAATTATTCATCCACTATATCCATGAAAAATTCATAAATGATAACAATAGAAAATTGAAAAGGCAAAATTTTGAAACCCTAGGACAAAAAATTTGAAACCCTAGAAGGATGAAACCCTAAGGAAGACCTAGGGTTATATAATGTGTAAAAAATAAATAGGTTTACTAAATGTTTTATCTGAAATTGAATTAATATGGTGATTAATCCTAAATTAAATAAATGGAATATAGTGAAACATGGTGTTGTAAATATAGTTATAAATAGAAAGCTAAAGACAAATGATTGAAATAAACAAATTAAAATAGAAACAAATAAGAGTAAACTATACAAAAGATAAATGAACTTAGATTTTTGAGTCACCAAGTGATTGCAAAGGAAAATATAATGTAGGAACAAACAAAATGTAGAAAACTTATAAATCTCTCATAAGCTAACCCTGAGTGCCTTGACGAACATGAACACCTAATATAGGATAGGAGTAACTACCACTTTTATCATTGTTGGTTTATTCTATAATTTTTTAGGAAACTATAACTTTTGGAGCAATTAGATGTGATAATGTTAGGTATTTTCACGTTGATTTAATCTTTGAAAACTATGTAAAGACTTGCATATGCCTTCTTGAAGTTATAAACCCTATCTTTGTGCCATAAGGAGAATAAATGAATATGAAGGATTAAAAATGGGTTAGTGGTTGGATTTGTATTAGACCTCAACACCCCACTATGTTAAGCACTACCTACATATAAATACTTTGAAGATGAATCAAATTTCCATGTAGTTCTCCCACCTAAGTGATTTGAGCAATTGTGCTCCTTTGACTATATGAATGCATCTAAAATTGGCATGAATACTTAATCATGCTTGGTTAGGGCTACATAAAACTAAATTCAAACTTAGCTCGTGATTTCTTGAAGTGCTTGGAAATTAATTTAGGAAGAATAGGTAATTTTTTTTATCAATATGCACTTGTGTAAAGAATATATATAGTAGAATTGATATGTTTGCCAAGATGTTTGAAATTAATTAATTGAGTGTGATTTTATAGTGGGTTAAGAAGGAAAAAAACCTATTGGAGAGTTTAGTAATCTAAAGTTTGACACTAAGGATACTTTCCTTTTTGAAATTTTGAATCTCATGAGCGATGGATATGATCAGTAGACAAGGATAAGAAATTTATGTGTTCATGTCCTATTGGGCATTCTAGTCCCTTCATAAAATATACTATGTTTGGGCATTGAGTTAGAGCACACATATGCAAAAAGGTGTTTTTAATAATAATATCATTTTTTTAGATGAAAATAGATGGCCTTGTAATGAAAAAAGGTCTCCTTTTATGCTCATGATAGGTCAAATTAGTCAAATAAGTGTACATGTCAATCAATCATAAAAAGGAATAAAATATGCATGATCAAGTATTCATGACCAAATTTAGGTTACTAAAACCACTAAGGGAGGAAGGAAAAAGTATCATGGAAAAAATAAGTAACCATGATAAAAACATCAATTTATATTCCATAGAAAGACCATACAATTATCAATATACAAGGGGGGATAGTTTTACCATCTTATTGAGCAAGCTCCATTCCAAGCTTGATGAAAAGAGGAAAAAATATTTTTACTATATTTCTCTATAATTCCCACTTTTAGAACTAATATTGATCCATAATTTAAGTATATCCTCATGATCCCAACCCTCTAAACCTCCCACTCATACACAAGAGGTACACCATTCGTCCCTTAGGCTAAATTTTTTATAAATAGTAAATTCTAAATTCTAAAAAATTTGTACAGTATCATAAAAAAAAAATTGGGGTTTTTATCCACTCAATACAACTAGAAAAAACCTCAAAATGTTTTAAAAATAGAGTTATTTTCGATCAGATATGATCCAAACAAGTGGGATGATAAGTCATAAGCCTAAGAAAGGAAGCCCTAATATTATAATAGTAAAATGAGTATTAAACCTTAGGGAAAAAATTAAACTTCTGATTTGAATAAAGGATAAGGGGAAATTAGAGATTAGATTTGTAACTTTAAGATAAAATTTTGAAATCCTATAGAGATGGTTGGAACCCTAAGGGAAACCTAGGGTTTTGAAAAGTTCAAATAATACACGTGTTCACCAATATGTTTTACCAAAATTTGGAATTAATAGGAGAATTAACCCTAATAAAGATAAACAATTTAAAAGAAAGAAAATTTTATAAAATAATTTGTGACAAGTAGAATAAAATCAAAGTATTGAAATTGACAAAGCATGATCGAATGAAAGAAGAATATCTACAAATAACATAAAATATTGAGTTATTTACTATTTGTGATATGACTATGTGCAATTAAATAGTGGTTACAATTTATCAACTAATATGAATAACTACAATTGTAACTGATGAGGGTACAGATCATCCAAAATGGGACAAGCTCGATTGGAACTATTATCCTTTATTGGTTGATTTTGTCCTCTACCAAAAAATAGGGAAATCAGGGCATGAGTATATTTAACTACTTAAAACATGCCGATATGTAGCAAATTAAACTTAGAATGTGTGTGAATGACCTAAAATTAAATTATTCAAAGTCTAACCCCTAATAGGGCTTGTAATAGTTGGAGACCTACAAATATAAAGGGGGAGTGTAATAAGATGAGTTGACCCCAATTACCCCAATGATGACTAATCATTATCTACATATCCAATACTATGAAGAGGGAAATCAATCCCACATAGTTCTCCCACCTAGAGTGTTTTGTACAATTGTGCTCATTTTTCTACATGAGTGCATCTAGAGATGGATTGAATACTCGATAATTCTTTTTTTAACTTGGATAAAAAAATGTTCTTGACTTGGTTAAGGACTAATTCAAATGATTAGAATCAGATTTGGAAATAATAGGGAAATTTTGCTTAGAATGCAATAGTGTAAGTATGCCTCTATATTGAAATTTCCAAGTGATATAATATGTGACTTAGATGTGCCTTTATAGAAATCAAAAAATGGAAAATCTCATACTACCTAACCTAAAAATATAGACCAACTTATAAGGGATGGTCTAAACTTGATAAGTGATTGTTATTAGGGTGGAGGATAGGATCAACCCATAGGGATCAAAACTAACTGCCACTATTATTCCCTACTAGCTAATCTTGTCCTAAATGCAAACATGTTACAATTTTAATTTAATATGTCTTTATAAATGCTTAGATGGGTTTTTATTGGCTATGAACACTCCTATAAGCATAAGATAACAACCTAAAAAGGAATAGGTCCATATAGGTTCTTAGGATAGGGTGAGGTGGTGAAATAAGTCTAGATTAAGTGCTCAAGTCCATTAAAGTGAATTAGACCAAAATTTACATTATCAAGTATTCATATCCAAATTTGAGTGACTACACCTCATGATCCCAACCCTCTTAGCCTCCCACTCATACACAAGAGGTTAACTTAACTTGGGTTATAAAAAATACATTTAAATACAAATAAAACATAATAAAAATAGTTACCTTAAGGTGGAAAAAACATTATAAAAGTAATCAAAATGAATAGGCTCAAGGCCCAAAATGTCTATGTACATATAATTAAATTGTAATCCAAAAAAGGGCATCACAACCAAAGCAAACTTATTTTTTTAATGATAAAATAAATTAATTAATTAGCATAAAATTTAACACAAAGCATGATATACTTCCATTATAATAAACCTAACTTAAGTTATCCTCTTGATCAAACCTCTTCCTTATCTTTCCTTCCTTCTAGTCCAAACTCTCAAACCAACATAAGATAAACCTTGAGAAAATAAAGGAGATAAAGGGAAAAATATAAAAATAAAAATTCACCACAAGGCATGAACTCCTACTACCTATATAAAATTCCATCAAATGCTCACCCAATAAAATATTAACAATTTCCCCCCTCCTCTTTAAAGACATGCTCCATAAGTCTTGCACACCATTCTTCTCCTTATATATCACATGGGTAGGTCATGCCCTTGTTACAACTATAATTATTCATTTTAAATCCTCATTAATTCTCTCTCTATTTGAATAATTCAAGAGGTATTTTAACACCCTAAAGTATTCAAAATCCCCAAAATATATTGGCCCATCCACTTCTAAAAGTATAAGGCTTGATTTCACACTTAGGAATGTTAAAATATTTCTCCTAGAAATAAATGAGCCCTCATCTCTGAATATAAAGTTTTTAAGTTACAAGGAATCTTTGATTCACCTCATTCATCCACTTAGTATTATATAATCTCTTAGAGCATCCATTGGTAAGTATAAAAGGTGTTGGAATAAATTTTGAAGTCCAAACATTAGATAATTCATAAGTAGGTACTCCACTAGATCATTGTATACACTAAAATTTGGTATTAGACACTTGTAAATATCATTCTTGACCTACTTCACCTTATATTACTTGTGCTTACACATATGGCTCCTTTACACTATTATATCTTAGCTGCATGCTTTCTATGGGTCTGAACTTCTTGATTTACCATCATTTACCTACATAAATTCCCTAGTTTGTGCCCAATATACTTATTCTCATAATCAAATTATATCATGATCATTAGATCATAATTATTTATTTCAAAATGAATCTATTGGAAAATACATTAATTTATAATTTTTAAAGCATCCAATCTTGATGGAATATTCCACACCAATAAATGGTCAATTTACAAATTTAAATTATCTTTCTAGGTCAGCCCATACATTTTACATGTCAGCAGTGTGGGAAGTTACCCAACGAGTGTTTTATTTATACACTAGTTACAATCCTATTTCCCTATCAACATATATCAAAGATACATTTATACACATATGTATATTGAGACGGATTGTCCTAAACTCACCAAATCAAAAATCAGTCAGAAGGAACATGCGCTAGCCAAGTCTGAAGCACTTGAGTTAAGTCAAGTTGTTATTATCAAGTGCATAAATTTATATCATAGATTATGTTAATAAAATGAGTACCATTACACACATAAAATTAAATGGAATACATATGTGTATCATGATTTCCCTCCTTAGAGTATTGGATACATAGGTAGAACTAAACCATTCATTAGGGAGTGGTTGAGGTCAACTCAACCCATTATTCTTCCCCATTTTTACAAGTTAACCTAGTGTCAGAAATGGAAATAGGGTTTTGAATTTAAGGAGATAATATTATTGACATATGCATAAATTGAGTGACTAATATCATACAAAAATATGGTTTTTAATTACATATGCCAAGACATTGATGTGAAAGTCTCTAGGACAAATATGTCATTCTTAATACACATTTGTTTGATGTAAACATCCAGGTTATCACGTAAATTTCATTTAGGTTCAGACATTTGAACTTCAGACTTGAGGGATTCCATGTTCATTTATAGTAATCCTTGTCACCTACACATAGTCTCAAATCCTACATAGATTAGAAACAAGCTAAGTATATTAATCCTCTTAGTACTTTCCATCAATAGTAAATTGTAATTTTCTAATCATAATTTGTTGTAGCATTTAAAATTTGAATATTATTGTCACATTTTATACAATCTAAATAGTTCAAAAGTTCTAGATTATTAGATCTCATATTAATCCCAAATATGGTAAAATAATCACTTATGTTTCCTAATGAAGTTTAATTGGAATAATCCAATAAGTGATCAATTATTTTCATGTGCTTATTAAATTTATAGTATCTATCTCTCAGTCATTCGTATCACTAGTTTGACACTCCAAAATAAAAATATATATGTTATAGATTTGAGCAACCACCGAAGCAATGTTGTAAATTATGTATCCCACATGTTTGGAATTAGACCTCCATGGATTCCTCTAAGTATGTGGATGGAGTAGTTCAAACTATAGTTTGTAAACCTCCCTTCCATATAAGTGATGGTGTAGCTACATTAAATTTAATACCCTCCTTTGACACAAGGGAAATATTGATAGACTAAGATAATATGACAATTTTGTAGGCATATGAGATTTAATGAAACTTGAATTGAGTGATGCTTAGTTCTAGGTTTGACCTTGGGTGTGACTTGGATCTTGATATTTTGGGATATATTATGCTCACTTCAAGATTCCTTGAACATCTTGGTTATATCTTGTATATATAGGTTGACCTAGGATAAATTTTATTGCTTACTGACTATAGTAATGTAGAAAAGCAAGAGTAAAGGTGAATGATTCATGGTAATGGGATGATGGGAAAATAAAACTAAAAGTTACCAACCCATGGGATGTGTGGGTTTGTCCCAAATGGGTACATAATACTAAAATGAATAAACTCGTGGGATGTACAAGTTTTTCCCAGATAGACATACAATGTATAGATTTGACTTGAGAATGATTTTGGATGTTTTTTTAAGGTATGGCTAGGTAAAAAATGAGAAATATTTCATATGCATTAACAATTAACTTTTTAATAAGTGTTTAGGTGTTTCTAGGCTTAATGGACCATGTGAAGACCTATTATGGGGTCATAGTATTCCTAAAAACAAGTTAAAATATACAATGTTTTAAATATAGTGAATTAGGGAGATAATAAAAATAAGGGTCTTGTGCCAAATTTAGGTGTCTACACATATATGGTAAGGACAAAGATGACATAGTGGTTGGTAATGGCTTAAGATTGAATAAATGCCCTAAAATTTTTAATTATATCCTTTGCATTAATATTGATGATTTAACATTACTCAAATAATTAATGCAAGTTATGATGGTATTAGTAGAGATCCTCTTGGGTGTATTATCTTTACTATTAATGTGGGTTAAAATACAATTCAAAAATATTTTCATATGGTGTTTAATGTTGGATCATATAAAGTGTTATTTTGTAAATCATGCATATATAAAATGAAATAAATTCCTTATACTATGCATCAATACTTTTTTACTATAGATACTTTTAGAAGGCATATAAAGCTACAGTTGAAGGTTTCATAGGTGTTCCCAATGATCTATGAAGGATCCAAAAACTTTATCCAAATCATGCTCTAAAAATAAGTCTTCAAATGACCAAGAGATAAAATGCTCACCTCCCAACCATCTTGACATCATCAAGTGGGACATTCAATTCACCCCAATTTAATAAATCTAAAAAATCATAAACCAATCAAAATAATAAATTGGAAACAATGAAACATAAGAATAAGTCAAGTAAGTTTGAGAAGAGGGTTTAGGAAGTCTCAACTAGTCACTCTTAAACATAAATACAAGGGTTTGCATATTTTCTCTCTCACATGCCAAAACACAAATATAAAGGATAACATATACTAACCAGGTAATCTAATAATAGTTACCATAAAGGGATTAGGGAGGTAATCTCATGGGGAAAAAAATTTACCATGCCAAAAACATCAATTGTTATTCTATAACAGAAGCACAAAAATTTCAATATAAAAGGGAGGATAGTTTTACCAGCTTGTCCAACAAGCTCCATTCCAAACCCTATAAAAATAGGTAAGAAGTAGTTTTACCATATTTCCATATAATATCCAATTATATACCTAATATTTATCCTTAAGATAAATATATCCTTATGAGCCCAACCTCATAAACCTCGTACTCATACACAAGAGGTTAACCCAACTTGGGCGATATAATATTTCTATTTAAATACAAATAAAACACAATAAAAACAACTACTTGAAAGTACAAAAAACATTATAAAAAATAATTGAAATGATTAGGCTCAAGGCCCAAATTTTCTAAATAAATATAATTAAATTAAAATCCAAAAGGGGATTCACAACCAAAATGAACTCCAATTTTTAAACAATAAAAATAAGAATGTAATCAACATAAAATTTAATACAAAGCATGAGATAATTTCATGATATTAAACCTACCTTAAAGTCTCCTCTTGATCAAATCTATATCCCCTTTTTAGCTTTCTTTCCTTCTAGTCCAAACCCTGAAGCCAACTAAAGTTAAACATTTAGCAAATAAAAGAGCTAAAAATAAAAATTTAAAAATAAGTCCCCCAAAGGCATGAGCTCTTCCTATAAAATTCCTTCAAATGTTCACCCAAAAAAAATCTTAACACTTTTCTCCCTCCTTCCTAAAGACATGCTCCACATCTTGCAAACCATTACTTCTCCTCACATATCACATGGGTAGGTCATGCCCCTATTAAAATTCTAATTAATGCTGTCAAATCTTCACTAATTTTAACTCTCTCTTGAAGGCATTCAATAGGGTAATTGGATACCCTAGAGTCCTCAAAAGCCAGAAACTATCTTACCTCATCCATCACTAAAGGTTTAAGGCTTAATTATACACTTAGGAACGTGAAAACATTTCTCCTAACAATAAATGAACCCTCAACTCTAAATTTAAAAAATTCAAGTTACAATACATATCTAAGTCACCCCATTCGTACACTTTGTCTTCTAAAACTCCTAGATAATCCATTGGTAAGGTTATAAGGGGTTACAATAAAGTTTGTCCAAATACTAGATAATTCACAAGTAGGTACTCCACAATATCACTTATATTTACTCATGCAATTTTAAATGGAACAATCCAACAACTCAGGTGATCAATGGTTTGTACATGCTTAGTAGAGTTCTAGTGTATGTCTTGTGGTAATTTTTATCACCTACACATTACATTCATCAAAACTTCTAATTCCAATAGTAGCCAAATCAAATATGTAACCTAGGATATCTTCAACAATAAATACAAATCACATAATGTTATATGTATATACTCAATGATGAACTTCACACTCTAAAATCCATCACATGAAATAAGAAATCATATTGTCAGATAATAATACATCCACAATGTCTATATATCAAATCAAAATATGTAAATATGCTAACTCAACTAGTCAAAACAACCAAATACGTAATCAAATATTATACATATGCTAGTGAACAATAATAATGACACTCCATTCCTCAAAATCAATGGATCACAAATCCATCATATAATGTAAGAGTGGTGCATAAATGAAGAAATATAAGCAATTTAAAATTGGAGCTCATAAAAGGGCATACACAAGTGAATGAATCTGAAATATTAAATTTCAAGTGACAATATATTTCCAAGAGTGTTTGCATGGCCCTAGTAGGTGACTAGAAGAATCCATACAGTTTGCAACAATTTCAGATCATACTCAAATTTTAGTGCAACAAGTGTGGTAAGTGGTAAATGCATCTAAATATGTACAAATTACAATGATAAATCAAAAGTAACTTATATACCCTCATCTACCAAATCCTAAATATTTAAAAACTAATAAGAGCCTCTATCTCTCTTTATATAATTACTTAATTAATTAAAGATTATTTAAATTATAATTTTATGTGTTTTATTGTACTTAATTAAAAGTAAGCATATTTTTATGCCGAGAGGTGTTCTAAATGACTTACCGAGGTGGTGGTGGGTTGCAATGTCACGAGCGTGTTCATTTTTAATAGTCAACATAATAAACTAAAATTTAACCAATAATATATATATAGTTTGAAAAAAAAAAAAATCTAAAATGTACCATTAGTAATCATAGATTGAATAAGCACAAAAATGTTGAGAAATTATAAATTTTTATTGTAGGAGTCATCCAGTGGGCATTCATAGGGCAATTCAACATTAAAAGAGGCTGAGGAGTAGCACAAGCATAATCAAAGTCAAAATTTCATTATTGACAAAAGGAAGCAAAAATAAATGTCCAACAAAGAATCGGTATGGCTCCACCCTTCATTTTATAGTATCTTTCTTTGTAGATGATTATTTAATTAATTAAACATTATTTAAATTACAATTGTATATGTTTTATAATACGCAATTAGAAGTAAGCATATTTTTATGTTGAGATTCATTCTACAATGGCTTCTGGGGGTGGTGGTGGGTTGTAATGTTATGAGTGTGTTCACTTTTAATAGTTGACAATAAATTAAATATCAACCAATAAAAAATAAATAAAAGTACATGTAAATTTTTAAAAAAAATAAATAAATCTAAAATATATTATTAATAATCATAGAGCAAAGATGTGCAAAGAAGTTGATAAATTTATAATTTTTTATTGCAAGAGTTGTCTAGTGGGCATTCACAGACCAACTCAGCATGAGAAAAGGCAAAGGAGGAAAACAATCACAATCAAATTCATAATCTGGTAATTGACAAAAGGAAGCATAAAAAAATGTTGTCCAATAAAGAATCGGGATGGCTCCACCCTTCATTTGATAATATCTCTATTTATTTGATTACTTAATTAATTAAACATGATTTAAATTATAATTTTATGTATTCTATAATATTCAATTAAAAATAATCATATTACTATGTCGAGAGGCGTTATATAATGACTTTCAAGATAATGGTGGGTTATAATGACATAATTATACTAAATAAACCTTTCAAAATCAATTTTAATAACAAATTATTATAAAATGCCACAACAACAAACAAAAATTTACAAACTTAAAGTAGTAAATTTGCTTTTTATTTTTTCTGGAAAGGAATAATGAATTGATGAATTGTGGAATGGAAAACATGCATTTTTTTTTTTTTTAAAATTTCTTATCCCATTTACATCACAATTAGAAATAATTATTTATAAAGGTAGGTGTGACCACCTCTCCATGCAATATTAAGGAAAATAGTTTCAAAGATGTGAAACCCCAGGTAATGTTTTTAATACCTCTAGTTCAGGGTCCAAATTTGAACCCATCACAGCCTGTCAAAGGGATTCAAACCTGTCTTAGAAGTCTAAAAAAAATGGCCATAAAAAATGTGAAATATAAAAAGTATGTGACAATAAAAAAAGGGCTTAGTGATTATTAAAATGACAAAAGAAGGGCTTAGTTTAAAATTCTCGTCAGTCTCAATGAGTTGGTGGGTCCAACTACTAGCCTTAATCCTACATGGCAGTCATGACTCACACTTATCATTGAGCACTAGTAGTGGACTGGGCACACTCTCTGAGTCAAGAGTTGGAATGTAGGTGATGGGAGTGAAGGTTTATTTTAATTTAATGCATTAAATTTAATTAATTTGGTAAGGCTACAGGCATTAAGGCAAATTGGTTGGTAAAATCATAAATGGTAATGGTCCATCAGACTCTGCACAACACATGACAAGGGTAATTTGCACTGTCATGACCAATGGTGGCAAATGCTAATTAATAATGGTAGTGCCTCTATTACTTGTAGATGCCTCTGATTCTAGAAGCCTCCTCAGTCCTTCTCCAAGATTTTCATCATTGTTGAAGTTTTTGGTTCTGGTGGCAAAGGAGAGACTCACCTTGTCATTCTTAGGAAGAGCTTTGTGCAAGTCTATCTCATAAGTTAAGATTGAGGTTCTTGGTTGGGATCAGTGGTCAAATTTGAAGGGCTAATAGTGGCCTTCATTTCAAACTTCTAACAGACAAGAGCCACTGTGACAATCTTCTCACAGTCCACTACTTTGAAACTCATCTTAAATACATGTAAGTTGTAACATGGGTTTTCTCTCATTCATCTCATTTTTTTATAGAAAAAATAATTGAGTGCCCTATTTTATTTTACTCCCCCATTGATAAATGCATTTTGAAGCAATGGGTCATTATTTGTAGTGAGTTTTACCACTAGATAACTAGGGTTTATAAATTTATCATGATGGTGAATTTTGGGTCATTACTTCATAAATGCATTGATGGGTTATGATAATATGATATAGATGGGCCATCATGCCATGGAAATTTGACAATAACTAGGGTTTAAAAATTTATGATAACACAAAATTACAAATTTGTAGGGCTAAGGGTAATTAGGGTTTAGAAATTTATGATAATATAGGGTATGGGCATTAGGTATTTTGATTTGACTCTAAAATTGTGAATATATATTTTTTTATTTTTATTTAATTGTAGTGAATATATTGGGTATTTTGATTAGATTGCAAACTATATATATATATATATATATATATATATATATATATATATATACAATAAAATTGTGAATATAATATTTTTCATATATTGATCTACAGTGAAATGGTGAATATATTGAGTATTTTAATTTGACTGTAGTGAACATATATATATATATATATATATATATATATATATATATATATATATATATATATATATATATTCAAAAGTGTACTTTATTAAATAAAAAGACTTTATAAAATAAAATACAGCTAGTCATACAAAAAAGATGAGTGGAAAAGTCACATCTCAAAAATTACACTGGGATAAGCAAGCCCTAAGAAAGTAACAAAAGCAACTAGATGGCCATACCGACCAACAGATCTAATACGTGTGCACTAACAACAAAAAAAAGGATAAAACATAACAAAACAACTAACTCCTTAAGCAGTAGTAGCGAATATGGTAACAGGTGGTGGAGGTGACAGAGGGTCCTGAGGCTTCCCTTCCCACCCCCGTCAGTAGGGGGTCCTCATCCAAGGAGGTTCTTATCAATCATTCTATTGCTCTTAAGTTTTCTATGGCTACTCAAAATTCTATCAAGGTGAAGAAATGGCTAGCGCTAAGCATGATAACTTGTTTTGTTGGCGAGCTACCCAACCTCCTCTACTACCACTGTCATGATGAGACGATCCACATCCAAGAGATGGCTAGTGAGAGTGAGGAGGGAAGCTCCTCCAACTTCGGGACCTATAGCTTCAAGAGCGAGAACTCTTGAATCCTCCACCACATCCCCAAGGAGGAGTGTGATCGGGTGGATCCCAACTGACAACACAAGGGTCATTCCCTCAGTGATCCAGTAGCTCTTGCAAATGATGAAGTTCCAGTCGCACTTTCTCTATCTGGGTCTAGATTTGAAAGGTAGCATTGGAGATCACATTAATTTTGTTAAAAATTAAAAACTCTATTTCCATAGCTTCATGATTAATCTATAATGTGTGTGTGTGTGTGTGTGTGTGTGTGTGTGTATATTCACTGTAAATTAATATTATAAATATATATATATATATATATATATATAAATAAAATAATATAAATATTCACAATTTCAAATGAAGGCCATTGCCAACCCTTCATATATATATATATATATATATATATATATATATATATATATATATATATATATATATATGTAGTGAATATTGTTTCTTTTTTATATATATTTATAATACTAATCTGCAGACTATTCTGTGTGTGTGTGTGTGTGTGTATTCCCTTTTATAAGACCACTTTAAGTGTGAATTAGTAATCTCAATTCTCACTGTAAATTAGTAATATAAATATATAAAACCACTCATTATAATGTATTCTCATTGTAATGTACAAATTAATATTATATATATATATATATATATATATATATATATATATATATATATATATATATATATATATATATATATATATATATTTATATTTATAATATTAATTTGCAGTGAATATTGTTTCATTTTTATATATATTTATAATATTAATCTGCAGACTACTCTCTCTCTCTCTCTCTCTGTGTGTATTCACTTTTATGAGACCACTCTTAAGTGTAAATTAGTAATCTCAATTCTCACTGTAAATTAGTAGTATAAATATATAAAACCACTCATTATAATGTAATCTCATTGTAATGTATAAATTAATATAATCCTTGCAAATTAGAATTATAAATATATATAAGCCAATCTAAGTGTAAATTATCAATCTCAAATCCCACTGTAAATTAATTTATAAAAATATAAAACCATTTTGACTCACTGTAATATATATTCCTTACAATTTTACAGATTAAAATTATATAATTATATAATTATATATATATATATATATATATATGAGATGAAATTTCAATCTCACTTTAAATTAGACTTATAAATATATATAAATGAGATTTTGAGACCAATCTCACTTTAAATAAGTCTTATAAAAGGTGGGCTCTGAGTACAGGTGCAAAATTGAGTATTTTGAAAAAAAATATTTATATTATATATATAGTTTTGTTTTTATATATATTTATAATACTAATTTATAGTGAATTGTGAATATATATATTTTTTATTTTTATATATTTATATTACTAATTTGTTGTGTGTGTGTGTGTGTAGTTTCATTTTTATAAGACTAACCTATGTCAAGTCTCATTGTAAATTAGTATTATAAATATAAATAAAAATGAAACAATATAAACTATTCTAGGTACAGTGTGATGTGTGGATAGTGTGATGCATGGTGAAATATATGTGAACAGTGAAATGCATGTAAACTATTTTGTGTACACAATGCAGTCTGCAGATTATAAAGTTTTAAATCTTACCCTTCTTTTGTCATTTTAATAATGATTATGCACTTCTTGTCACATCATTTATAACTTGTCTATTTTGGTTGGTGTATATATATATATATATAAGTGGTCAAATTTGAACCCAATTACTCATCCTAGCCCGTCTAAGTTGATGTAATGAGTATATACTTTGCCTTACAAATTTATTAAAATAAAAATGAATTGTATTATTTCATTTTTATAAGACCAATCTCCCTTTGAATTAGTATTATATATATATATATATATATATATATATATATATATATATATATATATATATATATATATATATATATATATATATATATATATATATCCCTTTTTTGTAGCAATTTAATAGATCCAAGATAAAAAAATTTGAGCAGTAACTATTACAGATAGCATAGATGAATTTTCCCTCTTCCTTTGGAATTTTTACATTGTCGTGTACTTTTTATACTTGGCATTTTTGTTACGGCCATTTTTTTGCATTGGTGGGATGGGATCAAAGCCCTTTGACGCGTTGTGATGGGTTCAAATTTGACTATTGGTTATGATTGTTGTAACTTGTACTGTGAGATTGGTAATTACAGTGAGATTAGTTTTATATATTAACAATATTAATTCAACAAGAAAGGCATTAACAGACCTCGTTCATAGTTCAATAATAAAATATATATAAATGTAAATGTTGTATTAATGATTATAAACCATTTTAAGTTTTATATATATATATATATATATATATATATATATATATATATATATATATATATATATATATATATATATATATATAAAAGACTAATTTAAAGTGAGATTAAAGTTGGTAATTAATTTACAATGAGATTAAAGTTGGCAATTATAGCGAGATTGGTTTTATATATTTATAATACTAATTCATCAAGAAGGGCATTAGCATTTACATTTGGCAATTATTTTATTTTTGACATTGAATATTTAAATATTATTTAAAACTATTTATAATCATTAATACAATATTTACATTTATATGTGTTTTATTACTGGACTATAAATAGGTGCTGCTAATTCTTTTCTTCTTGGATTGGGTGCAGATGTAATAGTAATGAGCTAGGCTGGTCTTGGAAGTTTGTTGTGCACTGACAAAGGTGGTGTATATAGGGAAAAATAAAAACATGATGCTATTTTGCATCACATTTTTTATTTTAGTTGTATGCTCTAAATTGGCTATTGCATTCCTACTTCCATGTCCAACCGATGGTTGGGGTGGGTAGGGATTATACACCTGCTTATGGATGGGCTCAAGAAGTGCATGGACTAGGTCTTGACATATAGAGGATTTACAGTGAAATGAAATAGCTGGATGTGGAAGTTATGAATATTTGAGTTGATATTGTAAGTGTAACATTGCATAGTTAGATCTTATTCAATCCAATTCTGTGATTTAAATGTTTTCTTTTAGCTCATTATTAGAAAATAGAATTACATTTGATTTGTATAAAGTAAGATGTTATGAATTGTGATTGTTGTACCCTTTTGGGTGAATACTATAATTTCATTGAATAAATTTTGTACGTTGCATTTCTAAAATTTTCTTAAGTATTTTATTTTGTGAAGGGTAACTATTTTTTACACTTTTTATCATCGAAAGGTTGGATACATAAATACCCTTTAACTTGAAATGAAGGCCAACTCATCAAATTTGATCGTTGCTCTAGTTCATTGTTTTGAAAAGTAAAATAGAATGAACAATTAATATTTTTTAAAAATTTATTTTAAACGTAAAATTTGATATTTAATATAATACAATCATTTAAAATTTATTTTTATATTATTAAATAAAAATATAAATTTAATAATAATTTTATTAAATATTTATATTATAAAAAAAATTATTTTATTTTATTCTATTTAGTTTTAAAAAGTAATTAAATTATTGACCCTAAATAATATGGGATATATTAAGATGTTTTTATTAACATAAGACTATGTCTATTTGAGGACAATGATGTATTAAATTTTAATATTACAATAATGTCATCATTTTTTGTATGTTTTTTTTAATGAATAAGGTGCGCTTTATATATATATATATATATATATATATATATATTAAGTGTTTTTATATTAATATTAGTTAATTTATATTATTTCTAAAATTTATTGAAATTAATTTTAAAATTAAATAGACTTTTATTATATTTGTTTAATGTTTTTTTTTATATTTTTATAATTCATTTATTTTGTTATAAAAATAAACATAAATATTAAAATGATTTATTATATAATTAATAAATATAATATTAAATTATTATATATATTTTATATAAATTTATGTAAAACAAACTCTTAAAAACATATATTAAATTTGTAGTATAATAAAATAGATTAATAGAACATGATATCTCTCAACATCATATATATATATATATATATATATATATATATATATATATATATATATATACTTTCATTTTTTTAATATATTAATTAAATTATATCCTCATTATATTGTAAAGGCTAGAAGATGCATATTTAATTATTAGAAATGAAAGTGATTATGGAATATATCCTTAACATATAGATTACAAATCTCATTTGAGAAGTGAGGAAATCAATCTTTTTTCACAGAAAAAATTAAATATAAATTATTTTTTTGGTGATTTTTAGATGTTCTTAGGAAAGCTAGATTTCAAGTTGTGAGAAATGTGGAGGAGTGGGAGCTTCGGGAGGAGATTTTTTGGAAACAAAAGGATTGGGTTGAGTGGCTTCAGGAAGGGGATAGGAATACTGCCTTCTTCCATCATTCTGTGCAGGCTCATCGTAATAAGAGTTATATTTATTCTCTTGTTAATTCTGAGGGTATTTCAATTTCTTCTCTGTAGGCTTTGTCTAGAGAGGCTTGACAGTTTTACTCTACTCTTTTTTACAGAAGATTCACCTTTCGCTGAGGTTGATGAGAATATGATCCTTGCTTGCATCCCTTCTTTGATCTCCAATGAGATGAATGATTCTCTACTTCAGCCGATTTCTTTCCCTGAAGTGGAGAAAGTTGTGTTTGGGATGAACAAAGGTAAAGCTCCTAGTCCTGATGGGTTCCCTGATGAATTTTTCCAAGAATTTTGAGATATTATTAATCTAGATTTGTTGGAGGTTGTTCGAGAATCTCTCCACAGTAAACAGATGCTTCGAGCCTTGAATGCTACTTTTTTGCTTCTCATTTCTAAAAAGGAAGGCACCTATAGGCTTGAATTCTTCTAACCTATTGCTCTTTGTAATGTGGTGTACAAGATTATTACTAAATTGATTGCCGAGAGGCTCAAACCGTGCCTTCCTCTTATCATTTCTAAGTAGCAAGGGGCTTTTGTGGCTGGCTGTCAAATTCTGGATGGTGTGGTGGTGGCCTCAGAAGTCATTCATTCTATGGCGACCTCAAAGGAGAAATCTATGTTCATTAAGTTGGACATGGCTAAGGCCTATGATAGAGTTAAGTGGTGTTTTCTTCAGAAGATTCTTTTGGCCTTCGATTTTTGTGCTGCTTGGGTGAGTTGGGTTATGAGTTGTGTTACTTCTTCTTCCTTTTCGGTTATTGTGAATGGAGAATTTTCAGAGCTTTTTGGTGCCACCAGGGGCATGCACCAAGGGGACCCCCTTTCTCCCTATTTATTTATTATTATGGTTGAGGGGTTGGGCCAGCTTCTTAAGCTTTGAGTTTCTCAAGGCTTGATTCATGGGTGGCAGTGGGGCAATGGTTTACCAACGCTATCTGATCTCTAGTTTGTGGATGATGCTTCTCTCATGGGGTTAGTTTGTCTTTGAGAAGCTGAATCTTTTCGACAGGCTTTAAATACTTACTTGGCTGCTTTGGGATAGAAAGTCAATGAGCAAAAATCTTTTATTTTCTTTTTAAATACCCCCCAGGCTATTCAAAGGTGGATGGTGATTGTTTTAAGGTTTTAGAGTGGGTCTCTTCCTTTTGTCTACATGGGCATTCCTCTCGCTATGGGTAGACAAGCTCGGTCCTCTTGGCAGAAGTTGCTTGATAAGTTGCGGGGGAAGGTCACTCATTGGACTCATTGATGGTTATCTACTGCGGCTAGAGTGACCCTTCTTAAGTTTGTTATCCAAGCTCTTCCTATTTATAGGTGCTTTGTTCAGGTTGTTCCTATGTGTTTCCTTAAGCAATTTGATGCACTCGCTTAAAAATTTCTTTGGAGTGGTTACTTGTTATTTGCTAAGTGGAGTGTTGTTAAGTGGGAAACTATGTGTAGCTCGAAGAAAGAGGGTGGTCTTGGTTTACGCTCTGCTATTTTGAATGGGCAAGCTCTTGCTACTAAGCTTTATTGGCATTGATGTATTAGTCAACATCAGCTTTGGGCCCGTATTCTCAATCATAATTATCTTAGAGGTGTCAATTCTTTTGATGTTCCTCACTTTCCTTTGGAGGGAAGGGGTTATATGATATGTTATACTTTGAAAGGGGGCTCAGTTGGTTAAGAATGGGCTCTTTTAGATATGTCATTCGAGGTCTCAGGCACTTTTTTGGTTGGATTCTTGGGATGGGCACCTTCCTATCCTCTCTGCTTATCCTCACCTCCATTCTCTATGTGATATTTTTATCATTGCTGGTTGGGACATAGTTGAGCATTATAAGGTTGCCCAACATTGTGGGTCGACTGCTACTTTTTGATGGAAGCACTCTTCTGAGTGGCCACAAGGGGGGTCTAAAGTGGATAGGCGTGAGCTGAATCAGATTCTTGCTTCTGGTGAATGTAATGCCTTGGAAAGGCAAGATGTTTTGGCTTGAACTGACAGTGATTTGTCTAGGAAGTACTCAGTTTTTGTTGGATATGGCCAGCTTGGCAAGTAGATGTTTGGAGACATTGAGGTCCCGTGGTGGAAACAAGTTTGGCACTCGTCTTTGTGGCCCAAGTGTAACTTCTTCATGTGGTTAGTGGTTCACAATAGGTGTCTTACTTGGGATTATTTATGCAAGCATGGTTTTCAGGGCCCCTTAATGTGTGTGTTGTGCTGTAATTATGAGGAGAGTGTTTCGCATCTCTTCTTCCACTTCTCATTTGCTAGGGAGATTTGGCACTTGTGGTGGGGTGTATGGAACATGTTATGTTGGCATGTCTCATCTTTGGCTGAATTTTTTGACCAGTGGGGCAAGGCCCCTGTTTCTTCTTCATATCTTCAAGTTGCTTGGGCTCTTGGCCCCTCCTTTATTATTTGGCA
This sequence comes from Torreya grandis, assembly GCA_037957365.1. Lineage (NCBI taxonomy): Eukaryota > Viridiplantae > Streptophyta > Pinopsida > Cupressales > Taxaceae > Torreya > Torreya grandis. Next base: position 5,822,241 of record JARHVA010000354.1, read on the forward strand.
CATATGGCTGGAGAGGAATCACAGGATTTTTCAGGATGTGATGATGGTGGCCCATTATTTGTGGTCGAAAATTCTTCACTCTTTGGGAGAAATTGTTGTGGCAAAACATTATTTGACGGAAGCAGTGGATCCTCGTGATGTTGTTTGGTGTAATCGTCTTCATCTTCTTCCTCAACAAGGACATTTCATAAGACATCATGGTAGACACCCTTGTCAAAAGACGAATAGGGAGGGACATTGGTCTCCTCCTCGTCAGGGAGTATTGCAAATCAACACAGATGGGTCTTCTCGGAGAAAACCTGGTCATGCTGGAATAAAATTTAAATATAAATTTATTCTAATTAAAAAATTAAAATTTAATATTTTAATAAATGATAGTCACCAAAAATAACAACATATACTAAATTTGTCATTTAGTTAAAATTATATCCTCCTCTCGGGTTTTGATTCAATTTGTCAATTTTGAAGGGATGCCCTTGCTTCAAGTGTGACCAGACAGGTCACAGAAGGGTGGATTGCCTAAGGAATTCTGATAAAGATTGTGGGTCTCCTCTCTTGAAGAGATGGGTAAGGAAAATTAGATGTCCTAATTCAAATCTTTTTTTTACAGCTTTCAGAAAACGGTTGCTCCCTGTAACCCTCCCTCAGGTCAGGATGAGGTTGTTTTGGGGGTTCAGATTGGCGGAAGGAGAGGGAGGCTCCTCTGCCTCCTGACAAATGTTTGGATCCTTCTTTGGTCGATCCTTCAGCAGATAGGCGATCCCCCTGTGGCGAATAATCCTCAGCTGATTTGTCGAGAGAACAACAATGTCCAGTCTACTCCCCCCCTGCAGGAAAGGGTATTTTGGGAACCCAAGTTTGGAGGGTTTTGTTTCTTTTTGTGAAGAACGTTCAACAGACCTTCAACTTCAGGGTGAAATACCTTCGGAGGTTATAGGGATTGGGCAGGGAGATGGCATAGAGGTTTCTGAAGCATTTGATCAGGAGGAAGCAGAAGAGCTTTTCGATTTCGGAGAAGTGTTGTCCGTTGCTCAAAAGTAATGTGTACTCACTAAACCAAACTATGGTAAGAAAAGTAGTAGAAAATGTAAAAACACTGAAGCAAAACGTTTATAACTGAATCTGAACTCCATTGATGGTGGAACTCAATAGAATTTGGAAGCTCTCCTTTTTAGAAAAGGAAGAAGAACTCTTTCGCCCAGAGGTTGAGAGCTCTTTCATCTGGTGGTTCTCCTATTATTAGACTGATGTTTTTGTTCCTAGCTAGTTGTTTGGAAGGCTTTCTTCTTGGGTTTGCCCAAGGCTTTGTCTTCTTGTTCTTTTGGTTTAGTGTTTTTTTTTATAAGTTTTAGTTCTTTGGTTGGTTTTTTCTGTTTTGGATTCTTGACATTTTTGTTTTTTGGGGATCTGGGTCAACAAAAAAATGTAATGACATATGAATTGATTCACTCTCACTCTTAATAATTTAGCGGTTTAAAATATTCATGACTTGGTATTAATGACCTCATACTAGTGGACATATGTTTAATCTTACATATTGTAATATTTGAATAAATAATTTTAATCTCATTTTTATAAGCACACAATAATTAAAGATAAATTAAAATTAGAAGAATATACTTTTGGCATTAATGGCTTGAGTTTATATATTATAATATTTGAATAAATAATTATAATCTCATATTCCACATGAAAACATAAAATATGAAATATATTTATAGCCAATTTCTAGCTAAGCAAAAAAATATATAAAATAGAAAATAATATATTGATTAAAAATAATTTCACTATTACCCTATACTCCACAATACTTACACATTCACTACATAAGTAAGAGTACCACCAAGCTATACAATTAAAAAGAGTTAAATATATTAAATTTTTTAGAGAATTTAATTAATAAAATTTGTAATATTTTTACCATTGAGATTTTTATGATATAACTAAATAATTATTTTCATTAATATATAGTTCTTGAAATTTAAAATTTGAATTAATGAATTATTACATTTAATTATTTATTAGAAATATTTTAAGGAATAATTTAAAAAATTACAAAGTTAAATATTTATGTTATAATTGAAGAATTTATGAATTGTCCAATTTTAACTTTTTTTTTATAACCATAAAATAAGGAGTAATTAAAGTTGTAGTATTGTAAGAAACACATTTTAATATTACATTCAATTAAAAAGAATATGCCAAATAATCATTTTTATTAGCATATAATTGTTGAAATTTAAAATTTGAATTAATAAATTATTTTTATTATATCATAGAGAATTAAATTATTCAAATTAATAATTTTACATTAAAATGAGAAATACACATTTAATTATTTAATTGAAAGATTTTAAGAAATAATTATAAAAATTACACACAATTAAATATTAATATTATAATTGAATTTTTTTTGAGTTGTCCAATTTGAACTCCATTTTTATAGTCAGAGGAGTACTTAAATTTATATTATTGTAGGAGATAAAGTTAATATTGCATTCAATTTTTAAAAATATATCTAAATAATATGTTCTAAGGAAAAAAATTATATTTGTTAATGTAATATGTATTTTAAACATTTTCATTGATTGAAAGAAAAATAAATAATTAAAAAGTGAAGGCTATAATTTCTTGGACATGATAAAGACTAATAATTATAATCTACTTTTTTATAAATGAAATCCAATATCTTAAAATATTTGATTAATATATAAACACTTTTTAATCTACAAAATATCTTAAAACATTAATATCCATTAATGTCATAAAATTAAATAAAAAATATAGAATATAATTATTATTTTTTGCCTTTAATAGCATTAGCATCTGCATTGATTTTGTTTTCTAAAATTTCAAGGTAAAAAATAATGTGATATAATTTTATAAATTCCAATTGCTTATTTTTAAATCAATATACATTTATTTATATTTTATAAATTTTAAGTATTACTAATTAATTATTTTAAAAATATTGTTAAAAAATTATAAAAGTTTTTTCTTAATATTTTAATAAAATGTTTAAAAAAAAAAATCATTAACAACTTGAAAAATAAGAATAATTATACAAATCTTGAACGTGCTATTATTTTCCATCCTTTACAAAATTCTTAATTTTAAAATAGTAACCTCAACATAAAACCTTTATATTAATCTTTTTCTTAAATATAAATTAACCTTTGAATTAAACAAAGGACTCCCGAAATTTAATGCATTGAAAAAACATCTCTTTTATAAAGTAAGAAATTATTAAAACAAAAGAAACTATTACAGCATTTGTACGGGACACTCTTTAAATGCAAGTCCCCGTTGCTTAATTCTGCAAAATGTTCATTAAATTGTGGGTAGGAAGTTGCAATAGGTGTAGTTATGTGAACACAAAAATGTTCATTTAAATTGTTATTTTTTTCAATATTGAAGGATTTCTTTTCCTAAAGTTTTTGTTGATATTTAATTTATAAGAAAGTAATTTTAATTTTGCATAACGTCTTTAGATTAATGAGGAGTTTATTACATTTAATTTTTTATTTTTATTTTTAATGTATTTTATTTTTTTAATTAAATTTAATATATAAGAGTTAATGAAAAGACTTTTTTGAAAATTTTATTATCCATTTTATTTTCAAATGGTTTATATGAGATTCATCGAAAATGTTATTATGTATAGTGCCAGTGTTTCACATAGTGCTAGTCTTTCATATAATGCCAGTGTTCCGTACAACATCAATCGTTTGCCCAAAATCATCAAATTCAGGGAAGTTTTTGCCCTAAGCAGAGGGGGGAGTAGTTACATGGCCGAATTGGCTAGGGGGACTATTTATAGCTTCAGATTTGGAGGCTTCCTTCTGTGGTAGAGTCTCTTACAGATTAGATCAACTGTGTCTTCTGCAACATTCTTTCTCACAGAATCAGGGCTCTGTACAACATCCATCTTCTGCACAACGTCAGTGTTTTGCACAATGTCATATCCAAAATCAGTCTTCCACACAACGTAAGTCTTCTATACGGTGTCATCTTATGCATAGCATCAACCTTTTGCCTAGAATCACCAGATATAGGGGAGCTTCCAGAATTAGTGTTCCGCACAACGTCAGTTTTCTGCATAGTGTCAGTTTTCCTTATCGCATCAACCTTCTACCTAGAATCAGCAAATACAAGGGAGCTTTTTCCACGAACAGGGAAGGGAAAGAAAAAAGGCATTTCAAATTTAGAATCAAATAAAACCATACACATTTAATTATTTAGTTGAAGGATTTTTGGAAATAATTAAAAAAAATTACACACTTTAAATATTGATGTTATAATTGAAAAATTTATGAGTTGTCCAATTTTAACTCCATTTTTATAGAGAAGTATTTAAATTTATATTATTGTAAGAGACACGTATTAATATTGCATTCAATTTAAAAGAATATACCCAAATAATATGTCAAAAACAAAAGCAAAAATTATAATTGTTAATGTAATGGGTATTTTAAACATTTTTATTAGTTGAAGGAAAAATAGATAATTGAAAAGTGAAAGCTATAATACCAACATGATAGATACTAATAATTGTAATATATATTTTATAAATGAGATCCAATGTCTTAAAACATTTGATATTATCCTTTTCAATATTGAAGGACTTCCTTTTCTAAAGTTTTTATTGACATTTAATTTATAATAAAGTAATTTTTTTAAATTTTTTTAAAAGGGGTAAAAATAATATTAATAAGTAAAGAAAAGCATTACAAGAAGAACGGGGGGCAGAAACCCCCAGAAGAAAGCAGCAAAAACTGAAAAAACTAGGCACACGCCCAACTAGACAATATTATGAACCTCCCTATCAGCCTCCAAAATTCTTTTCAAATCAGAATGCAACGTCTGGGAGAGAGACCCCCAATCCTCAATGTTTCCACCATCCAAATGGTTAGACGCCCATTTAGCCAAAAAATCCGCTGCCCTGTTCCATTCTCGCGGAATGTGAGCAAAAGTAACGCTATCCATAAGCGAGCAAATCTGCAAAATCTGTTGCACAATTAGAGATAGTTGCCAATTGACGTCCACCACTTTCCTCTTAATGAGCAAGTTAATCAAGAATTGAGAGTCCGATTCGCAGATAATCCTATGCCAACCTAACGCCTGGGCCTTCTCAAGGGCATAAAGAATGCCCTGACCTTCCATCATGTTAATGGTTTGCATCCCCTCAGGAATCGCAAAAATAAAAATCACTGTACCTTCAAAATCCCTTCCTATCCCTCCAGTACCCACGGGTCCTGGATTACCTCTGGAGGAACCATCCGTATTGATCTTGAAAATCCCACTATGGGGCATTGCCACTGACCAGTCCTGAGAATCTGCTCCTTGACCTGCTTGCTCCTCCTGACACACGTTGACTTACCAATTAACTACTGGAATCCAAGTCACGCCACCACCTGAGCGTCCTGTTTGGTCAAAGGAAGGCAGATTGCGCTCTTTGCTTGGACAATTTCCTGGATCATCCCCACCACTTTCTGCCATACTTGCTGCACCATGACCCTCACCCCTCGAAAAATTTGCCTATTTCTCTCAAGCCAGATTTGCCAAAACAGAAAAATGGGGCTGCCCAGCCATATGTCCTGCAGGAAGGACATCTTTGAGAGGGGTTCTCCCATTCCATTCCAGAAATCGACCACAGATTGAGCATGAAAACATGGGCGCTACCAAACATCCCACCAATAATGCTAGAGTTGCAAGGCAAAAGGGCAACGCAAAAAAAGGTGTGTTGAATCCTCCTCGGCCGCTCCGCACATAACACATACTGAAGGGCCTTGGAAACCTCTCTTTCGAAGATTGTCCCAGATCAAGCACCTGTTCCAAGCCAGCATCCAAGCAAAACAGTTGCATTTAGGCCATGTGAATTTATTCCAGACCTGTCTCCACTAATGCACTTCCCCCTGCCCAATCTCTGAAGAAGTAAACCCTGATATCCAGATGAAAATGTGTAAGCTCCCTTGGGATTAGGAGACCAAGCTAGCTCATCCTCCTCCTGAAGAGGACTACAACGATGCCTAGAAAGGATGCTCAACAGCTCCTCATTCTCTTCTTGCATCCCATTAACAGGCCAAGTTTTGGGAGCTTTTCAGCGAGCTACCTCCACCTGTCCTTGTGTAATGTAAACTTTGAAGTCACTCACCCGAGACCAGCCAGCATCAAGGAATCTCTGACAAAGGTTCAACAAATTTGGAAACTAAGAAATGATGGGAGGATAACCATCCCAAGAGTCAGACCAAAAGAGAGCCGTGGATCCCTGTTTACAAATCCAGAATAAGCCGTTCTTGATGAGAGTAGCCCCTTTTTTGAGAGTACCCCATATTGCCGAACCTTTCTCAATAAGCAGATAGCGAGGAATGTCTCTCTGAATGGTTCCAGAGTACTACTTCTGTGAGAGAATTCTGGCCCAAGCTTTGTCTTGTTTGGTGCACCATCGTCAATAAAGTTTGGCCGCCAAAGCAATACCATTTAAGTCCGTCTGCCTCAGACCAAGCCCGCCATATTGTTTGGGGTTGCAGACAATCTCCCATCTAATAAGGCTCCATTTAGTAGAGATCAGACTACCATCCCATAAGAATTGTTTGGTAATCGAATCAAACTCTTTAATGAATCCCATCGGGGCAACTTGGAGCATACACCTGTAAATGGGTAAACCCTGTACCACAGATTAGATAAGTTGAACCCAGCCCGCAAAGAATAACCACCTGTGTGTCCAATGATTCACTTTCATTTAAAATTTCTCCAAAATAGTCTGCCAAGATTCTTTGAATGTACGACCAGTTGAGATAGGGATACCCAAGTAAATCAAGGAGGGAGTCCCAATCTGAAAATGCAGAGTCCTCGCGATCCACTGCTGAATAGGGCCCGAAGTATTGAAGAAGAAGATGGATGACTTATCTTCATTGACCTTTTGTCTCGAGGCCATTAGATAAACATCTAACACCTTGCGTAAATTAGCAGCTTCAGTCATTGTAGCCATGCCCATAAGGGCAGTGTCATCAACAAATTGCAGGTGTGATTGCGCCGGCAATTTCCCTCCCCATCGCCATCCTTGGATATGTCCTTCCTCTCTGTTCTTGCTGATCAACCTCCCCAAACCTTTAGCAAGGAGAAGAAAAAGGTAAGGAGACAGAGGATGGCCTTGTCACAACCCTCTTGTAGCACCAAAAAGCTCCGTGTGTTCTCCATTGATAAGCACTGAGAATGAAGCTGAGGAAATGCAGCACATGACCCATTGAGTCCATTCATCCGCAAAGCCAAAATCACTAAGAACCTTTCGCAGGAATGACCATCTAACCCTATTAAAGGCTTTGGCCATGTTCAATTTAATGAACATCGCCTTATCTTTTGAGCTGGCCATGGAGTGAATGGACTCAACAGCAATAACAATACTGTCCAAGATTTGCCTGCCTTCCACAAAACCACTCTGCTCTTCTAAGATCACAACACTCAGCCCTCTTTTTAACCTATCTGCAATGATTTTCGATATAATTTTGTAAACAATAGTACAAAGGGATATAGGGCGGAATTGACTTAGCCTATTAGCACCTTCACATTTGGGTATGAGAGCAAGATAGGTCACATTTGTAGCCTTAAGCATTTGTTTATTCCGCTGAGATTCTTGGACAACAGCTAAAAGGTCAAGTTTGATGATATCCCAGAATTCTTGGTAGAATTCAGCTGGGAAGCCGTCAGGGCCAGCCGCTTTCCCTTTTTTCATCTGAACAATGGTTTCCTCAAGCTCTCCAAGTGTGATTGGTTTCATTAAATTTTTATTCATTTCATGTGTCACTAACGACGGAATGCAGAAGAGAACCTGAGCTTCTTCCGGTGATTTCCCGTTAGCATCTTCCTTGAAGAGAGTAGAGAAGTACTGCACTACCTCTTTTAAAATTGCCAAAAAGGAGTTAAGGCGCTCACCTCTTTCATTGACCAAGGCTGAAATAGAATTGCCATGTCTCCTGGCTTTGGACGAATTGAAGAAAAATGATGTATTTATGTCCCCCTCCTAGAGCCATTCGACTCGAGCTTTCTGCTTCTAAAAAATTTCCTCTCGTAGCTCACATTCCTCCAGGTCTTTCATAGCCTGTGTTTCTTCTTACAGTAAGTCTTCAGTCAGTCCTTCTTCCTTTATTATTCTCGTGATACCATCAAGCTTGGTTTGTGTAGCAGCCTTAGCATGGAAAATGTTCCAAAATTTTTGGTGATTCCACCGCTTGAGCTTGTACTTCACATATTGCAGTGTTTTGGCAAAAATGTACATCGCTGTACCATGGACAGGCCTACCCCAATGCCACCAATTGGCAACACATTCATGTAGAGATTGATCCCGCATCCACATGAGTTGAAATCTGAAGGAAGGAGAGTGTGGGTGATACTGTAAGACACTATTAAGCTTGATGGGCCAATGGTCCGATCCTCTCCAGTCCAAAATTTTAGACCTCGTAGACCACATACCTCCAACCCAAAACGCTGAGACCAGAAAATGGTCAAGTCTCTCAGCAATGCAATGTTTTCCACTCCTGTGGTTGTTCCAGGTAAACTATCCATTATTGGACCTGACGTCAACTAAATTCAAAATTTCAATGTAGTTGCGCATTAGCAAAGTAGATGGGTCCAGCCTTGATGTGCCACCACTCTTTTCATTCAAATCAAGAATAACATTAAAATCACCTGCCATAATCCAAGGGTGGAAGGGGGCCAGGCTACGGACAAAACTTATGTGGCCCCATAAGGAGTTTTTACCCCGCCAATCATTAGGAGCATAGATATTGGAGAAGAGAATGACTTCCCCTGTCTCAAAGCTAGAAGCAATCATAGTCATGGAGTACTTAGAAGTCAGCCAGCCTATGAGGCTAATTTTTTGTGGGTTCCACAAACAAGCTAGTCCTCTTGAGTATCTGGTAGCACCAATGCATTGACATTCTCCTTGCCACCATAAGTTGGGCGCAAGTCTGGACATGTCTTCAACTGAAAGCTTAGTCTCCTGCAAGAAAAGGACATCCGGCCTATGACTTTTAATCAGGTTGTGAACATCATTTTGTCTGGGGCTGTTGTTCAAACCCTTACATTCCAAGATATTATAATCATTTCAGAGGGCTCAAAAAGTGTGCATCCAGAGTCTTCACTGACCTCAACTCCACCAAAGCCTCTCCCATTAGCTTGATCTTTTCCTGGTCTTTTTTTTGCCAGGCTTGCCAGATTTCTCTCCCCCTCCTTTCTTAAGGTCTTTTTGCAGAAGTCTGAGATGAGGAGAATATTTACTGCTTCTTGCTGCCCCTGGGTCCCCAATTTTCCTGGTAAGGGGCATATTTTCGTCTTCTTTAAGGGGAGCAACTGAGGAAGTCATTCCTTCCGAAATTATCAACTTCTGGTCCATATCCATATGACAATCTCCAGCATCCTGTGTTTCAATTAAATCCCCTGAAGTATTGGTTTCCTGAGCTGGTCCCTCAACCCCCTGGGCCAAAATAATCAACTTGAGATTCACCTCTTACTGATTAAGGTCATCCAATATTTTAAATCTATTGAGCGAGTCATCTAATTGTCTTTCCTTCAAGGACCATTTTTGGCCTCTATTTCTATATCGGCCTTTAACCGGCATAAAACCATTAGTTTCAGGCATCTCACCTGGAATCGAACCCCTTTTCTTGTCAGTACCAGAAGGAGTGCGAGTAGATTGAGCTCGTTGAGGTGCAGTGGATTTCGATGTGGGACACCATCGCTGTAAATGCCCATAAGCATGACATAGACGATAGCGAAAAGGGAGGGTTTTATAATCCAGCTGTTGTACCCATGAAAAATGGCCCACACTCATTTCAACAGCATCTGATAATGGCTTACTAAGATCAATTTCAACACAAATGCGGGCATAAGTCATTACTTTTTTTCCCAAGAGTGACATTGAAGAACCTATTGGCCTTCCCAGCAAGGATGCAAGCAATTGGAGAGTGTCTTCTTGGCAGCATTCCACCGGAAAGCAGGGTAGACACACCCACACCGGGACACGATTTGGTAGTTCCTCTGAAGGTATGAAACCGGCATGCCAAGGCTTGATAAACAGTCCCACTTGATTATGGAAGTAAGGACCTCCAGCAAAAAATCGTTAACAATCTGTTAAACAGGTAAAAGTGACCATGAAATAGCTATTGGCCAGCAATGTAATATCCATATCTTCTTTCGGTTCCCACGTCCTCTGAGCCCATGCTTCCAGGAATAACAGTGACATCCTAAGACCCAGAAACTTGCAATACAGGGAGTGATTGGAATAGTATTCAATGTCTTCAGCAATCATTTCCATTAGTATAGCCAGCTTGGGCCTCTCCTTGCATCTTTCTAGACAACCGTTGACTTTGGGGATATGCATACTTGGTTGTTTAAGAGTAGCAAAAGAACCTAAACCTTGTAAAAGTGGAGCCTTCCCATTGTTGCGTGCTCCCTGGGATGCCTGCTGCAGTCCAAGCGCTTCCCTGTAACTGTGCCCTACTTTCTGCCCTGTCACACCCTCCTGCTCGCCTTCATCCATCGCGCTCAATCCTCATAATAAAGTAATTTTAATTTTGTATAACATCTTTAAATTAATATAAGTTTATTACATTTAAACTTTTTCATTATTTTTAATGTATTTTATATTTTTAATCAAATAATCAAATTTAATTATAATAAAGGTGTTCCTACAATAATAAAAATAAATTATAGATAATATATAGATTTTACCATATCATATTTATAAATAATCATAATTTAATTATGAGTAATATATATATATATTTTACTACATTATATTTATAAATAATTAGATATTTATAACTAATTTATAGATAATATATAGATTTTACCACATTATATTTATAAATAATTGTGAAAATAAATTATTATTAAAAAATAAATATATTATAAAAAATATCATCACATTATAATAAATAAATAATATATAGATAATCATAATTAATTTATATATAATTATAAAATAAATTATCATAAAAATATTATCACATTATAATAAATAAATAGACAATATAAATAATATATATGAATTTTACCACATCATATTTATAAATAATCATATCATAAAAATGAATTATAAAAATAAACTATCATAAAAAAATATTACTACAACTTAATAATAATATACATATAATAAAATTAATTTATCCTTTCTAAAAAATCACCACATAATAATAGATAAATAATCATAATTAATATATATATTTTCATCATATATTTAAAATAGATAATCATAATTAATTTATAAGTAATATATAAATGTTATTGTAATATATTTATAAATAATCATAATAATAAAACTTTAAAAAATAAATTATTACATAAAAATATTACCACATAATAATAAATAAATAATATATAGATAATCATAATTAATTTAAAAAATTACCACATCTGAATAAATAGATAATAAAATAATCATAATTTATTTATTTATCATAAAAAAATCACCACATATAATAAATAACTAATATATAAATAATCATAATTAATTTATAGTTAATATATATATTATTACATAATAACAATGAAATTATAAAAATAAATTATTATAAAAAATATTACCACATCATAATCATAATAATATATAGATAATCATATTTAATTTATAAGTAATATAAATTAAATATTAAATAAATAATCATAACAATTAAATTTTAAAAATAAATTATTATAAAAAATATTACCAACTAATAATAAATAAATAATATACATATAATCATAATTAATTTATACGTAATATATAGATTTTACCACATCTATCATAATAAATAAATATTATGTTATTTTTCATTTCTTATTTTAAAATTATATTAAATATTATTTTAGGTAAATCTATGTAAAATATATTGATAGATATCATTCACAAAACATTGAACTTTTTAAATTATTTAAGAATTCTATCATCAACTTTTATTTTAAAATAACTTATATGAAATTCGTCGAAATTGTTACCATATTATTATTTATTTCAAACCTTATAATTTATTGAAGATTATCTTTATTTATATTTATTTTTTAATTGGAAAAAAAACTCAAAACCATCCCAAATTGTTATTTTATGTTTATTACCTCTCATAAATAGTAACACCTATATCAACATCACTTTAAAAGTATTAATATAGACTTATAATCATTTTATTTTAAATTGTAAATATTATAATAAGAGTTGTTTTAATTTAATTTAGGATTTTAAAAATATTAATATGCACTTATGATCATTTTATTTAAAACTGCAAACATTATAATAGGATTTGTTTTAACTTAATTTAGGTTAGGTTTTTAAGTATTGAGTATGCGTTTTTATTTTTTTAAAATTTTATGTGTTTTTTTAAATATATTAGATATATTTTTAATAATTTTTTAAGTTAAATATTTTTTAATAAGATTTTTATTTATTGTGAATTATTTGTGGACATTAATATAATATAAAATTACTTAAAGATTGATGTATTTAATAAAATGTAAAAACAAATTAAAATAATTAAATGGATAAAAATAAGTGAAAATTTTGATTATAAAAAATATACAATAAAATAAATTAAAAAAATTGAAAAAATAAATCAATATAACTAAATATTGAATGCATGTTGATTAAATATTAATTTCATTTTCTTATATCAATATAACCACCAATCACATATGATTCTTGTACTTTATACCAATTTTGTCATAAAACTTTTACTCTTTTATTTTGTAAGGCTTTACTTTTCACATCTTTTGAGGTGATTATCAAAAGGCCAATCAATTATAAAATATAACTTTTTATTATCAAAAGGCAAAATAAAGAAAGAAAAATGTAGAACCTCAGAGTGTGATTATGATTGATTCTGATTTAGATAGCAAATCTTCATTGGATGTGCCAAACACTATTTCTTTGAAACATTGTGTTTACTTATTTATTTTGTATGCTTTAAAAATTAGTTGAAAAAAGTTTTAGATTTTTTAGTCATTGATCATCGGTCACATAAGTGTAATTGTGACTTATTCTCACAAGTAACACTAGGGTAAATGTATTATGTTGTCTTGATTTAAATAGCAAATATTGACTGAGTGTGCCAAATACTGTAAGTATCATCTTTGAAACATTATCTCATTTTTTCTTAATGCCTTAAAAATTAGTTGGAGAATTTTTTAGTTTTTTTAGTCATTGATTATTCCTCACATGACTGTGATTGTGACTGAATCTCACATATGATTTACATAGATGCCTGAATAGAATTGAACCTCCCATGTTCATGGATGCTATTATGTCCAGAGTAAAATTATGTTACTAAACATAAAGCAAAAGGTTGGGATAAAAAGAGCAAAATATTTTTTTATAGCAAATAAAAACTTATAGAATCTGCAGGATGGATTGGTTGGTCTTTGTAGATCCATTTATGACCCTAGTTGGCTGCCATTTTCCCCATTATATGTTATATCTAAATACAAAAATGGTTGATACAGAAATCCCGATTAGTAAAATCTGCTTTTGTTTTCAAACTACTGTTATGGATTTTTCCATTTGAATATATAAATTATATTTATTTCCTCTACTAGAGTTGGATACTTAAATGTTTGAGTTGGATATTTAAATGTGTTTCCCTATATCCTAGCATTGAGAACACACCACTAAAAACAATGCATGTCAAATGTGTTTCCCTTCATCCTAACAATTGGTTAATACACACCCTTAAAATTAATGCATGTTTTGTAACAAGATGTACTATTGCTCTCTTTCTTTAAATAAAAAGAGATTTTTTTGGTAAAGTAAACAATCAGGGAAGTGTTCAAAGAGAAGACCTTTACCACTTTAAACACTAATAAATCAAGTAAAATGCTTGATGAATTTTGATTTCTTATTCTAAGTGCATGATAATGGAGAAAATATAGAAAATAATTACCCCTCTCCATAGTTGTAGACCTCATGAAACATCTTTAAGAATAGTCCAAGATGCAAGCTACAATTGAAGTTGCAAAATCCATCTTCCCAAACTAGCATCTTGATCAAGTAGAAACATAAGCCAAAGAAGATTCTAACAAATCAATTTATTTACTTAGGTGGTTGAGACAAAGAATAAGAAATGGGGCTTACTAATTCCTTGAGCTTTCCCTAGATCTGTTAAAAAATCATTTTTAGTATTCCATCTGTTCAAAAGATAATCTTTCAATTTTGATTCTAAGCTTCATGTCATAGTTAATGGTCTAATAGAAAGATAAAAACCATAAGTCTATATATTCTTATAACTATAAAGGTTTCCAAGGTATTGGAGGGACAAGAATGCATAATAAATCACTACTAATAGCATATGTTTTATGCCCAAGTCATAATTTTATCCATTGACTCTATTATCATATTGATCTAGCTTTGATCATTACAACTCACTTAAGCACTGGGCACATTGCATTGCACTACACCATTCTGTTCCTCATGTAATTTTTGAGTTAGTCCTTATTCGAGTGCATGTTTATGCTCACAAATTATTCCATTCATCAAAGTGCATCCAGACTCCATCTCATGCCACTTCAAATGGGTCTGAAAGCCATTTTGACATGACTGATAACTATCCAAATCAAATAAAACTAATCTAATTTTAACATCCAGACTCCACTTCATCTCATGCCACTTCAAATGGGTCTAAAATCCATTTTGACATGACTAAAAACTATCCAAATCAAATCAAACTAATCTTATTTCAACACATGAACGTTGGAAGATTCTCATCATATGAGATAAGCTCTTCTTGTATATTTGGAATAAATGCTAGTTTTGTATGGTGTATATTTATACATGCTTAATGTAAATGTATAATTTATAAAATTATGTAAGGATGTTATAATTGACTTAATGGTGAATAAATGTTCTTTAGAATTATCTGGTTTCTACTAACATTTGTTCAAACACATGAATGTTGGAAGAGTCTCATCATATGAGATACACTACTCTTGTATATTTGGAACAAATGCCAATTTTGTATGATGTATATTTGTACATGCTTAGGGTAAATGTATACTTTATAAAATTATGTATGGATGTTATAGTTTGTTTAATGGTGAATAAATGTTCTTTAGAACTATTTGGTTTCTACTAACATTTGTTCAAACACATGAATGTTGGAAGAATCTCATCATAAGATATAAGTTACTCTTATATATTTGGATGAAATACTAGTTTTGTATGGTGTATATTTGTACATGCTTAGTGTAAATGTATGTTTTATAACTTTATAAATTTATGTATGGATGTTATAGTTGGCTCAATGGTGAAGAAATGTTCTTTAGAATTGTCTAGCATCAGGGACCTTATTGAAAAACCTTGGGCTTCTTTTCTTTTTAAGAATAATTCTATTGATTATATGATGTATGCTCCTATTTAATTAGAATTCATCTTGTTCTTTAAAATTAACTAGTTAAACATATATTATAAATAAGGATGTAGTTTCTCATCATAATATTAAAATTTTGATATTATTTATACTTATATATAATATATTTAATTGTAAGGCTAAATAATGGAATAGTGAATCTCCACCATTTTTATAAAACCTAAATCTATGCATGCTTAGTATAGGCCTTATTTTGTTGAATTTACTATATTGACACAAA
Source organism: Torreya grandis (assembly GCA_037957365.1). Lineage (NCBI taxonomy): Eukaryota > Viridiplantae > Streptophyta > Pinopsida > Cupressales > Taxaceae > Torreya > Torreya grandis. The sequence continues at coordinate 5,837,847 of JARHVA010000354.1, forward strand.
CACATACCACACGAAATTGTATGGATTATATCTTATAAATTTTGAGTAATCTTTCATTGTTTATATAGTTTAATTTTAAACTTGCCTAGGTTATACCTTGTTCCTTAAAGTATGCACGTATTTAATTAGAATTCATCTTCTTCTTTAAAATTGACTAGTTAAACATTTATTGTAAATAAAGATGTAGTTTCTCATCATATTGTTAAAATTTTGATATTATTTCTACTTGTATATAATATATTTAATTGTAAGGCTAAATAATGTAATAGTGAATCTCCACCATTTTTATAAAACCTAAATCTATGCATACTTAATATAAGCCTTATTTCATTGAATTGACTATGTTTCCATAAACACATACCACACAAAATTGTATGGATTATATCTCATAAATTTTGAGTGATATTTCATTGTTTATATAGTTTAATTTTCACTTGCCTAAGTTGTACCTTGTTTCTTAAATTGAGGACTCACTAATAAGTTTACATTGTATGAAGTTTTGTTATTTCCATGTGTGTTTGATGTGAATCTCCATTTCATACTCTTTCAAATTGTCTTTGCAAGTGGAAATATACATCATAAATATCACTTTAATTCTATATATTATTTATTTAATTTAGATTTTTAATCATGTATAATATTAACATTAAATATTGAAATATATTTTTATGGTTTTAGATAAACACTTCATTTTAGAAACTCTACTTTATGAAAATTTGGCAACATCTTTATATTTATTACCTATTTAAAATAGATTTTGTTTATTAAAAAAAAAATTCTAATATTTCCATTGATTTACTTTTTAAACCTCTTAGAAAAGACACCTCATTTAAACTTGTTTGATGATCTTTCTCTTATATGTATTAGTAATAATCACAAAAAAGAGAATATATTTTTTTGTAAGGTCTACATGTATTAGTCATAATCACAAATAAAAGAATATCTTTTATTTTGTAAGGTGTTTTTTAAAAACCAAATAAAGGTGTTTTAAATTTATGTTAAGAAGACCGAAAATACATATTAAGGGATACATAACTAATGAGCTTTAGTTAAGTCATATCCAATTTAATACAAAGGATATAGAGAACAAAGCATGACAATCAGATGATTACATAACTTATTTTTCATGGAATATGACATAATTTTGATGGCACATAATACCCCACAATATAGAAAGAACTACACATGTAATAGATAATATGAAAAATTATTAGAAAAGAAACTAAAACAAGTGATAATAAAAAATACCCTCAAATACATTAATGTTGATAGTAGCATTATAATCTTTCAAAATTAATCCACTCAATATAGAATGAAACATAGTTGTTATTGCTTCATACATCACTAATTTTTATATTGTTAAAACTGATTAGATAAAAACCATAATTTGAGTATGTATACTAGTCATGTAATGGGGGTTAGACTAGGCTCTGACATTTAATACTAATGAGTATAAGGATTCTTTATCTTCTTTTATAAGTGATAGGGTCCATGACCATGCCTTTTATAAAAAAACCATACAAATTTATGAACCATGAGAAAAGCTTGAACCTTGCTTCTAGGTTTTCTCTTCATTAATAATTTTTAAGTTCCCTCATGACCTTTCCATATTTACTCTATAAGAAGATATCCTTCAACTCCAATATTAGCTAGGTAGTTTGCATCCCTATTGCCTTCCCTTAACCAGTGCTTGAAATTACATATCAAGATTTTACTTATAGATTCTAAAATATCCTCAATCAGGGCTTGTAATTTCCAATCTTCACATTTTGTTTTATTAATTCCCTCAATACTCAATATAGAATCTCTTTCAAATATGATATTATGCCACTTATGTTTCAAAACAATTTAAGAAAACAAGTACGCAGAGTGATAAGTTCAACGTTATTGTTCATATTAGGAAGAATCTAATGAGCAAATGCATTCAATACTTCCTGACACTATCACATGTTATAGCACCACTTCCTGTCATGCTCAAATTACTATGACTCACCCCATACAAATCAAATTTGATCACATCCTTGGGTAGAAGAATCCACTTGATTCCTATTTGATTCACATTTTCCCCCTTTTTTAGTGAGAGCTTAGAAATCCATACTGTGATTCAAATTATTATTTTCGAATGGATCTTATTCTATAATTGTTTGGTCCATATGCTTACGCCCTAAAAATATTTTGTCATTATTTCAATCCATATGAGCCATGGTAAAAGAGAGAGAGAGACCATTATATTGAATTTATCTCTCTTTAGACTTAGAGATATAAGGTAATTGTACAATCATTTCCTCTAGACTAACTAGGAGAAGATTCTATTGTTTAAATTTAGAATGTAGTTTAGACCACAAGTTCCATGCATAACCACAATGAAGTAACATGTGATTGAAATGTTTAGTTGAATAAAAATAAAGGGGGGATTAGGATGGTCCAGTAAAGTCTGTATTTTAAATGCCCATATTTTTTTTGAATTAATGATGTGGGCATACATGTGTATAATTATGCAAGCATGTGTGTGTAATATAACTAGTTTAAATATCTTAAATATATATAATCACTCATTGAAGGATTTCATACTGATTATTGACTCTTCACCTTTTCCAAAAAAATTTCACTGATTGATGACATAAATCCTCATAGCTCCAAAATCCATCATGTCCAAGGGATTCTTTTTATGGGGTTCTCCAAGAAAGAAGAAAAATTGCCCTATGACAGCCAAATGAATCCCAAATATACAATCGACCATCTTAGCATAAAAAAATTAAAATTACAATACTTTTTTATATATTTATTATCTTTTAATATCAATTCTTAATTAATGACACCTCCTCATACCTCTCATATAATACTACATTTTTTTCAGCATATAAGGGAGTACAAGTTTAATCATCAAGAAGAGTTGTAAGCTAGTAAGGATATAAATTTGCAAAAGGTTTTTAGTTTTTCAAGTACTTTTAAAACTTTTATTATGTTATTAATTCATCTACAGGAACAAGGGTATGGAATGCCAAGTACTTGTGGGATAACATGTTTGTTTTGAGAAATGTATGCACTTGTATTGAAGGGAAAACAATAAATAGTGACATGAACATGAATTCTCTCAATTTTTTTTATTATTTACAACTTTAAATGTAATAATTCATGTGAAGTCACAAGACATTTAAAATATATAATAATTTTATCTATAATTAATTATTTGTAGCTTTGCATGCAATGATTTGTGCAAAGTCAAAAGACATTGAAAATACATAAGAATTTTATCTATAATTTAATTATTTGTAGCTTTGCATGCAATGATTTGTGTGAAGTCACAAGACATTAAAAATATAGAGGGAGTCGTGTGCATCCAGTGTGCTCTTTGTATTTCATGACCCTATGACCTATGATGACCAACGTGTGTTATTTTATGATTGGCTGTATAAAAGTTCACAAGAAAATTATAATTGAAAGTTCATGAAGGTAGGTCAATTAGAAGATGACACGTGTGATTGTCAAAATCAAAGGTGATAATTTATTCAGATGGTAATTACAAAAACATGATAGACAAGGGCCATGATAAAGGTTGAATTTCATAAATGCAATGTGTTCATAGTTTATAAGAAACAACGGCCACATAGTAGCTAGTTCCTGTCATATTTATTAAAAATTAATTATTTAGAAAATAAATAATTGACAAAAGAATACCTTTTTTTCTTCAAATTTGTGTTAGTAATTTGTTTTTTTGTATTGTGTCCAAGTGTTTCATGTGGCAGACACAAATGGAAACAAACACACATATGATAAAGTGATTGGGTACTTTCAAAATGTATGTTTTGAATTTTAATGGAGGTTGCTACAATATTAGCCAAGGGTAAAGTAAAAGTTTGTAGTTGAAATAGAGTGCATTTGTATAGGATTGTTTATAATACATTCTTAAATAATTTTTTGACTCTCATTTGTGGTAGTGGCAATGTGATCATGTATTTAGATGTAGATAAAAATATGCAAATATTTGGATTTTTTTAACGAGGAAGATGATGGAGTTAGTTGCAACTATAGTGTTGGTTACAAATTAATAAAAAGTGGTAGAATGGTGTTTCTTAGGGGAATAAACTTCATATTTATTTTCAATGTGCTTTTGAAAAACTTGAAGAAACCTCGCTAGCCTCCCTAACAAAAGTCAAATTTGATAGTTGTATTTCCCTATTCATAATTTATTAGCATCTTATTGTAAAACACAATCAATTTTTATAGTAGGTATATAAAATCCATGGTAAAACAGAGAGATCAAAATAGAGTTTTAGGAATAAAATAGTCTTGCCAAACATTCTTAAAGTAAAAGAGCTAAAAAATAAGTGTCTAAGATATCACAAATAGGTATCTATTTATTTTGGATATATATCTTGGAAGCCTCTTCTAGATACTGCCTACAATCCCTTGAACAACTTCCATTCTTTAAATGTAGAAGATTCAAGAACATTGGAAAATTTTGAAGCATCTTCTTAATACCACTAGGGGAAGGTTTTATGTTATTCAATCATTATGACTTTGGATACAAAATTCATTTACTTTCAATCAAATCCAAATTTACCTATACTTTACCTTGTAAATGGTTTTTCCATGAATAAGTCTCCTCTTTTGAAATTATCCCTACTTAACATACTAAGGACATATTCTTGTCGTAATGATCAATCATTGAGTTTAGCATCATGATTAATGGTGAATAAAAAATTTCCATTTGTCATGGCTCCCTCCACAATCTATATATTAAACTGTGGCCTAGAAAACACATCGCGAGGTAATCAACAACATTATTTCCATCCCTCCTCATATATATGAAATGTATAAATTAAAGGACCACAAATGTATATTGGGTGGTGAATGTCTACTTTGATTGTGTCCTTATAGAGAGGATCACAAAAAGCTTAAACAATTTGGATAAATGGAAATAACACCTTCCAAGGATGGCACCTTTATGCATGCTACACATATGGTGCATCGAGATGTGGAGTGTGAAATAAAGAAATAAAAATACGGAACATCAAAGTGTGACTGTGACTGATTATGTGTTAGATAGTAAATCTTGACTCGGTGTGCCAAACACTATTGGGATCATCTTTGAAACATTGTATCTAATTGTTGGTTTTTTATGTCTTAAAAATTAACTGGAGAAATTTTTAGATTTTTGAGTCATTAATCATCACTCACATAATTGTGATTGCACCACTAAATCTCACAAGTAACACTAGGGTAAAGTGTATTCTACTATCTTGATTTAGATAACAAATTTTTACTGGGTGTGCCAAATATTGTTAGAATCATCTTTTAAACATTGTGTCTCATTTTTTTTATGCCTTAAAAATTAATTGGAGATTTTTTTAGATTTTTAATCATTGATTAATGCTCACTAAATCTCACATGTAACACTACGATAAAGTGTATTATGCTATCTTGATTTAAATAGAAAATCTTAACTAAGTGTGCCAAATACAGTTTGTATCATCTTTAAAACATTCTTTCATTATTATTTTTTATACCTTAAAAATTTTTTTAACTAAAAGAGGGGTAAAAATTTATTAAAAACGCGGAAAACAACAGCTACATACAGTTGAACCAGTTGCAGATATAGGCTTCTGGGAAGCATATTAATATCCGAAATGTTCCAAGAGGGGCCCTTTTCCGAAGCCCATTTAGCAAGACAATCCGCAACAGATTCCACTCGCGGGGAATGTAATTAAAAAAAATCGAATGCAAGGAAGAACTAACTTGGAAAATCTCTTGAATAATCACATTAAGATGCCAATCAACAATACCAGGCTTACCTCTATTCAGCAAGTTGATAACAATTTGAGAATCCGATTCACAGACAATATTGCTCCAGCCATTACAATAGCAAGCTTTCACCGCCTCCAAAATTGCCGAGGCTTCCATGACATTATTGGAATGCTTACCTTTATAGACCGAGAAGAGGAAGAGGATACCTCCAGCACTATTCCGTCCCACTCCACCAATGCCAGCCTCCCCTGGATTGCCCCGAGAGGAGCCATCAACATTAATTTTGATGACACCATCCTCAGGAGGATTCCATCGGCCCTCTCTACAAACAGGACGCACAAGGCAACTCCTACCACGTCCCAGCATACAGCCATGATCAGTATTGCGCCTCAATTTTGGCGTCAGCCCCAGGCGCTCACAAATGGACGCATCTTCAGGGTCAGTCCCCTGCACCCAAACACATTTAATAGCCATAGTTTCTTGAATCGACCTGAGGACTTGCGCCTCCAGAATCAGCAATTCCAGTTGGACGCCTCTGAAGAGTCTTCGGTTCCTTTCAATCCATAGATTCCATAGAATAAAGGAGGGACCCACAGACCAGGCGCTTTGGAGAAATGAATTCTTAGTAGGACTCTGACCAAGGCGTCCCCAGAAATCAACAAGAGAATGGGCATGCCAACAGGGCAGCCTCCACGCATTCCACCACCAATGCCACAGCTGCTTAGCATAGTTACACTGAAAGAAAATATGAGCAACAGTTTCCTCATTACTGAAGCACAACACGCACCTGGAAGGTCCTTGAAAACCTCTCTTACAAAGGTTATCCCAGGTGAGACACCTGTTGTGGGTGAGCAGCCAGAGGAAGAAATTACACTTTGGCCAAGAAACCTGATTCCATATTTTTTTCCCCCAGGCAAACTGATCTCTAATCAGGAATTGACCAGTCAGAGCACGGTACCCAGCCGACACAGAGTAATGACCAGAGTCATCACCTCCCCACGCAAGAACATCTCTCCCTTGGAGGGAACTACAGTGTCTAGAAGCCAGGATGAAAGCTAACTCCCTCCTATCTTCCTCAGAGCCCCCAGGCGGCCAATCAGTAGAATCCTTCCATCTGTAGCCAATAGTAGTTCCCAAATTAAAAACCTCTTTAAAATGCTCCACCTTATGCCACCCTGCCGACTGGAAAGAAGCTCCTAAAACCCGTAAATGCGGATGCGACGAAAATAGCGGAGGTTCACCATCCCAAGAGTCCGTCCAAAAGAAAGCATCCTGCCCACTACCACAGACCCAAAACAAACTGTGTTTCACCAACTGAGCCCCCCGCTTAAGCGTATTCCACACCATGGACCCTCTGCCCTCCAGAGGGAGCCTGGGAATATCATGGGTATCCACACCCGGGAAGTACTTGTGCGACAGAACCCGAGCCCAAAGAGATGAAAAATAAGAGCACCATCTCCAGTAAAGCTTGGCAGCCAGAGCTTGACTAGCCAGAATAGCAGAGCGTAAGCCAAGGCCCCCCTCCATCTTCGGCCTGCAGACTCTGTCCCAATTAATGAGGCTCCACTTGCTGCTCTGTAAATTACCGCTCCAGAGAAATTGCCGAGAAAGGGAATCAAATTCCTTCAGGAAGTAAACCGGGGCAGCCTGCACCATACTACGGTATATCGGGAGTGCCTGAATAACCGATTGGAGAAGCGTCACATGCCCCGCAGTGGACAACCATTTATGAGTCCAATGACTCACCTTAAGCCTCAACTTATCCAGAACATTCTGCCAAAATAGTCTAGGCTGCCTTCCCACAACAATGGGGATGCCGAGATAAATAACAGGGAGGCTCTGAGTCTGGAACCATAGTATTGTAGCAATCCTTCTCTGAATAAGCTCCGGGGTATTAAAAAAGAAGATAGAAGACTTTAGCTCATTAATTTTCTGCCCAGAGGCAGCCAGATAAATGTCCAGAGTGTGACGGAAAGCCAACGCTTCTCTTATACGAGCTCTCCCAGTCAAAATGGTGTCGTCAACAAATTGTAAATGAGTCAGAGTAGTAAGCCCCTCACCCCAGCTCCATCCCTGTAAGGCATTCGAAGAGGCGCGGTGTTTGATGAGCCTACCAAGCCCCTCAGCCAACAAGATAAACAAGTATGGGGATAAAGGATCCCCCTGACGGAGACCTCTGGAGGCCCCGAAAAGCTCAGAAGGTGTCCCATTGATGAGGGCCAAAAATGAGGGCGTCGTGATACAGCTCATCACCCATCGGATCCATTCCTGGTTAAAACCAAGCGCCATAAGAACTTTTTGCAAAAAACTCCAGCTAACTCTGTCATAAGCTTTGGCAAGATCCAGCTTGATAAACATTGCACGCTCCTGGGACGTGCTCATAGAATAGATGGCTTCGAAAGCTATAATAACTCCGTCCAGAATCTGCTTACCGGCCACAAAACCTCCTTGTTCCTTCGAAATGAGCCCGGGGAGAAAAACTTTGAGTCTCAGCGCTATGAGCTTAGTAATGATTTTATACACAACATTGCAAAGCGCAATGGGTCTAAACTCATCCAATAGAAGGGGCTGCTCCTTCTTCGAAATCAGAACAAGAAAAGTAGCGTTAAGAGCCTTAAGCATTTCCTTGTTGGTATATGATTCCAGAATGACTTCCAACAGGTCCTGCTTGATGATGCTCCAAAATTATTGAAAAAATTCAATCGAAAAGCCATCCGGGCCGGGAGCTTTACCTCTCTTCATGCTGAAAACCACCTCCTCAACCTCGGCCATCCCAATAGGACGCATAAGAAACTCATTCATATCCGCAGTGACCAGCTGGGGAATGCAAGAGAGGACAACAGTTTCAGCTCCTTCGTCAGTCACAGGGTCTCTAGAAAGGAGAGCCAAAAAAAACCGAACAACTTCCTCACTGATAGATTGTGAAGAGGCCAAACGATTTCCATGCTGAGAAACAAGAGAAGAGATGACATTTCTATTTCTCCTGGCTTGAACCGACTTATGGAAAAAGGCTGCATTTTTATCTCCCTCCTGAAGCCAGTCATTCTGAGCCTTTTGTTTCCAATAAATTTCTTCCCTTAACTCCCATTCCGCAAGAGAGCTGGCAGCTCTTGCCTCCTCCTGACTCAGCTCTTCCGAGAGGCCAAAGTCTCTAATTTGTCTAGTAACAACAGCAAGCTCATCCTGCGTCCTCTTCCTCATGCCATGTAAATTGCCAAAACAAGTTCTATTCCAAATCTGCAGTTTTCTCTTGACATACTAGAGTTTTTTGAGGAACGAATACATGGCAGTACCATGATTCGGTCCCCCCTGCTGCCACCACTGACCAATATAGTCCTGGAGGGAAGAATCACGTAGCCACATCTGTTGAAACTTAAAGGGGGGTTTCTTAGGTCCCTCAATAAGATTAATGGACAACATGATGGGCCAATGGTCTGACCCATTCCAATCCAGGATATCTGAGCTAAGAGAGAAGGCACTAGACCTCCAGAAGCAGGAGACCGATAATCTGTCCAACCGCTCTGCTATAGCAGCATTGCCCATTCTTCTGTTACTCCAGGTAAACATCCCATTGGAGGGTCTAACATCAGAAAGATGTAGGAGCTCAACATTGTTGCGGAGGCAATCAGAAGAGGGGCCAAGGCGGGGCAAACCACCTTTTTTCTCCTCCAAATTCATAACAGCATTAAAGTCCCCCGTAACAATCCACGGAAGGAACGGATGGCAGCTACGAACATACCGGATATGCTCCCAAAGCTGGAATTGCCCGTCTAAGTCAACAGGAGCATAAACATTAGTAACAAGGATCAATTCCCCTGTTTCAAGGGAAGAGGCAACCATGGAAAGGGCGGAGATGCAAGCAAACCAATGAAGAGGCAAGATCTTACGCGGATCCCAGCACATTGCTAAACCCCCAGAGCTTCTCATCGCTCCCACACCTTGAAAATGGCCCAAAAACTAGATTTTTGGCATACAAGCAAACAATAAATCTATTGACAATTTCGTTTCCTGGATACAAAGGATATCCGGAGAGTGATCTAGCACAAGCCTTCGAGCAGCCAATTGTCTGGGGTGACTGTTCAGACCCCTCACATTCCAAGATAAGACAATCATTGAGGGACAAGGGGGAAGTGTTCATCTAAGGTTTTAACCACCCCTGATTCCACAAGTAAATCACCTGTAATTTTAATTTTCTCCAAGTCCTTTCTACGCCCTGCCTTAGAGGGAAAGGAGGAATTAGCTTTCTTGAAAGGCCTTTGCGTCAGGCCAAGCGAAGAATAAGTGCTCTTATCTTTCCTACCAGCATCAACCTCCTTAACTAAATCAGCCCATTTCACTTCCTTAACTAGATTTTCATTTTCAGATTCATCTACGCCTGCAGTCGGTCCCATAGAGTTGTCAGGGGTCGGCAAAGTAACCATTACCTGATCCAGAATCGGCCCTAAACCTTGCTGGTCTGTCTCAAGAGCATCCTCTATATCCTCAGCTGGAATGCCATCCTCAATGGCCATGTTATCAAGAGCTTCAAACCTATTAAAACCCATGTCCAAATGCCTGTCAACATTTTTGCGCTTCTGTCCTCCTCCTCTTGAGCGACGCCTAACAGTAGTGAAACCTTCCATATCCATATTAGCATGATCCACAGAACCTTGCGCCAAGCTATCAAAAACAACTGGGTTCTTCCCTTTAACTGCTCTATTTGATTGGGTTTTAGCCTGAGCAGAATTAGCCTGTTTATTCGTTCCCCTGCCGGAGCCTGCTGAATGAGGAGTAGCAGGTGCGTGGAAAATCTCTGTCTTTGACAGCCTGTGGGCATTGTCTATGCAGGTGGCCATAGACATGACAAATACGGCATCTGAAAGGGATAGATTCATAATCTATCTGTTGAATCCAGGATGAGGAGCCCAAACAAATTTCCAAGGAATCCGGCAATGGATAATTTAAATCAATGTCCACACACACACGGGCATAGGAAATTACCTTTCTTTCCAGCGATTGATGAGCAATGGCTGTCGGCGTTCCCAGCATGGCAGCAATCTGCTTGAGAATATCCTCTCTCCAATATTCCAGCGGAAGTCGTGGAAAACGGACCCAAACCGGAACACAGGCCGGAAGTTCATCAGCTGAGTTGAACCCCGCATGCCAGGGTTTAAGAAAAAGCCCCACACGGTCATAAAAATATGGACCTCCCTCAAAAACACGATTACGGTCTGAGACAGAGGAAAAATTGACCAAAAAATAGCTGTTACCAGCCAACATGATGTCAAAGTCTCCATCAATGTGCCAAGTCCTGCGAATCCAGGCATCTAGAGCAGTCAAGGAGATTCTTATACCCAGAAATTTGCAGATAAGTGTGTGAGCAGAGAGATACCCAACATCTTCTTGCACAGCTTCAGGGGAAATCACCACCACCGGCCTGTCCTGCCTTCTCAATAGGCATCCATTCACTTTGCTGAGCTTAGAGCGCTCACTTAAAAAACTTGCTTCCTGATTTCCAGCTTGCGCCCCAGGTAAAGAGTTGTTTTGCCTGGGGCCAGTCAAAGGACTGCTCACCTCTCCACCATGTCCACGCAGCGCTCCCTCCATCGCGCCTTCAACTTTTCTTTTATACCTTAAAAATTAATTGGAGAAAAATTTTCTCATAAATTTTCATTTATTTATTTTTTTAAATTTATATATATATATTTATTTGACATTACTTTTATCCTAACTTAATGTATTATATTCTTTCATTCCATCTTCAACCTTTAATAAAAATTACTATTTAAATTAATACATTTAAATTTTCATTATCTTTTCAAAGTAAAAGAAATGTCAAGTTTCATATTAATTTTTGTAACTCCTATATGATTAACACATGTTATTTGTTATTTTTGTTGTCCATCATTCATTAAAGTATTAAATTTTAATTTTTTAATTAATATAAATTTATATTTAACTTCTTATTCATATTTAATGAAATTACATCTTTAATTTTTAATTATTTTATAAATTTATTTTCTAATTATAATTCCATAACATTGTATTAATAAAGTTTGGAATTTTATACATTATTTTTTCACCTTGATAATGGTTCAAGAGTATAATATGCTGATTTTTTTTTTCACAATTTAATGAAAATAAATTTATTCTTATTTTATTAAAATAAATAAACTAATTTTTAATCTAAAAAAACTTTTTTAATTTTAATATTAAATTTTTAATTTTATTAACTAATTAAATATTATCCAAACAAAAATAATAATAACTTACAAATTTTTTATTACTAACCATATAACATTTAATACTAATATATTCATTAACTAACTATTATATAGATAAAAAAATAAATTTGCTTTGATTTTTTCTCTAAAATTATTTCGTCTTTTAAAGAAGATTGATTTCCTCACTTCTCAAGTGAGATTTTTAATCTATGTTAAAGATATAATCCATAATCACTTTCATTTCTAATGATTAAACATGCATATTCTAACCTTTATAATATAATGAGAATAAAATTTAATTAATATAATATATATTTTATTAAAAAAATGAAAGTATATTATTATATATATATTAGTATATATATCTTAGATTTATATTTGTTAAAGATGTCGATAGATATCTCATTTTTGATTTGTCTATTTCACTTATACCACAAATTTAATATATTCAATTTGTATATGGGGCTTCCATTTTCATACTATTTAGGAGGCTTGCTTAGAGCTTAAGTTAGCTCACTTTACTTAGTGTGTTTTGTATTAGAGCTTGCCTATAGGAAGATGGCTTGTGCATTTAGGAATTTCCCTTCCCAAATGCCCTTTTTATGGCTATCTGGAAATACTCCCTCATCTTTTCTGGCACTGCTCTAAAGCCCAACGGGTCTGGACATGGATTCATGACCTTTTCAAGCCTTTCTAGCCTGAGTTTTTTCAATGGCAACATATCCTTCTTGGAGATAAACCCACTTTGCCTTTTAAATACACCCAAGTTTGGCATACTTTCAGAGTGGATATTCTATTTTGGTTATGGAAAGAAAGAAATAATGTAGTGTTTATCAATGTTTCTTCAGATTGTAATCTTTTTACTCTCATCAAATCCTTTATTATTTCCAATGTACTTTTACATATTAAAGTGCAGGAAAATAAATTTGACATAAGCTTGGACATCTTCGAGACCTTCTCACTCATTGGGGAGATGCTCCTTGTGCTATGGCATGGATCCCTCATTCTCCACCCAAGGATAACAAAATTGATGGAATAAATGCTAGTCTTATTCCCTTAGGTGGGCACCAACACATCCAATCTCAATGACACTCTCACAATGGCAATCCATATCAGTGCATGTCTCAACCTAGAAAATAGTAAGGGTGGTAACCCCTGCCTCCTTCCCTTACTAGGCAGGATGGTTGGAGTGCTCCTCATCCTCTTATGTGTCTAGATGCTTGGGGGTGCCACTTGGAAGTTAGACAGACATGATGGACAAGTTCACCAAACTCTCTCTGTCTATTCCTCCTACTTGGCCACAAGAAGATGACAAGGACACTTCTTAGGATTTTGGTTGAGAGCTAATTCTAGATGGCAATGACTTACCTAGCTCGGGTTGGGGTTCGAATGATATGTGTCCTCCATCTTCCGACCTTGCTCTGGTAGCTTAATGTTTTCTTTTATTATGTTGACTCGTTCCTAAGTGGGGTCTAACGTTATTATTATTTTTGTTATTTCCTGTTCCTAAACTTGGCTTAGTCTAACTTGAGGCGTGCTTCCATACAACTTATTTTTTGTGATTTTTTTTTTATATTAAATATTTTATTAATATATTCATCAAATAATAATAATAATTTATTTTGCATAAAATTATCTAAAATATATATCAATTTAATATCATATTTATTAATTATACAATAAACTACTTTAATGTCTACGTTTATTTTTATAACAAAATAAATGAATTATAAAAATGTAAAAAAAATATTAAACGAATATAATATAATGAAAGTCTATTTAATTTTAAAATTAAATTCTATTAATTTCAATATATAATATTTTCAAGATTCATAACCTTAACCTATTTATATAAGTGAACTAATACAAATATAAAAACACTTCATTCATTAAAAAAAACATAACAAATGATAATATTATTACAATATTAAAAATAAGAATACCTTATTCATTTATAAAAAGACATACAAAAATGATAACATTTATTACAATATTAAAAAGAAACACATAATTTTTTTAAAATAAAAACTAGACGTAGTCTTATCTTAATAAAAACATTTTAAAATTTATCTCGTATTACTTAAGGTTAATAATTTAATTTGGTTACTTTTTAATATATATATATATATATATATATATATATATTAAAATAAAATTATTATTAAAATTATGTATTTATTTAATAATATAAAAATAAAATTTAAATATTAAATTTCACATTTAAAATAAATTTAAAACAAATCTTATTAATTGTTTATTCTATTTTACTTTTCAAAACAATAAACTAGAGGTATTAAAAACATTACCTGAAATTCCACAACATTGAAACTATTTTTCTTAATATTGAATGGAAAGGTGATTACACCTACTTTTATAAATAAATATTTCTAATTTTGATGCAAATGGGTAAGGAAAAAAATGTTTTCCATTCCACAATTCATCAATTCATTACTTCCCTTCAGAGAAAATAAAAAGCAGACTTAGTGCTTTGAGTTAGTAAACCTTTATTTGTTGTTGTGGTGGTCTATAATAACTTGTTATTGAAATTAAAATTGATTTTGAAAATCTTATTTAGTACAATCAAAGGAAGAATGTGGAAGAAAATTCTTCAAATTTATATTTGTTAATTTATATTACATTATTTTATTTTAGATTGATATTTTATATATATATATATATATATATATATATATATATATATATATATAAAGGTGAATAAATAAATAAATTAATTGGAAAATAAATTAATAAATAAACGAAGTATTTCCAAGAACATAATATATTATTGTCATACATCTTCTGCCAACATTTTATCTGTGCAACAAAATTTTCAAACTAAATTACATAAAAAACTATTACAAACATCTATAAATTACAAGTAAAAACTTAGCTTATTGCAACCTTGATCACATTGCCCCTGAAAATAGTGTTCAATGAATTATTAGTATCACCAGATTATCACTCCATAGGTTAGTGCCTCTATTTAATCTCATCAACCCCTTTTTATGTGTCATTTTTTTGTGGAAGCTACCACAATTTTGAGAATTAAGTACCTCTACTAGTTATCTTCACCGAAATAGTGCCGTCACTAAGCTTAGTTTTCTGATACATGATGACATCAAAATTGCATTAAAATGACACCAAATTTATGAGTACAAGGTTCTGTTTGAATTTAGTTATGTCATAACATTTGCAAACACATAGGGATGCCACTTGGAATGGCATAGGAATTTGATAGTTTCGAGGAGCCTATAATTATGAATTGGGTTTTCTATATGACATTTTTTCTATTCATGTTTGTGTGAGATTATTGTGGATTTTTGGAATGAGGACAAAATATTCTAGGAAGTTATTTATATTTAATATTTAATATTTGAAATATAAATACCTATATCAAATGAAGGGTGGATCCATGCCGATTTTTTATTGGACAACATTTATTTCTACTTCCTTTTGTCAATTACCAGATTGTGACTTTGATTATGATTGTGTTGCGCCTATAACTCCTCTAATGCCAAGTTGAACTATTAATGCCCATTGGATGACTCCTACAATAAACAAATTATAAAATTCTCAACTTCTTTGTGCTTCTTTGCTCTGTAATTATTAATGATACATTTTAGATTTATTTATTTTTTCAAACTTTATATACATACATACATACATAATTGGTTGAATTTTAGTTTATTATTATGTCAGGTATTAAAATTCAACACAATCACATCATTACAACCCACCACTACCCATGAAAGACATTGTAAAACAAATCTCAACATACTAATATGCTTAATTTTAATTAAGTATTATAAAACACATAAATTTGTAATTTAAATAATGATTAATTAATTAATTAATCAGATAAAGAGAAATATTATGAAATGAAGGGTGGAGCCATCTCGAATCTGTATTGGACAACATTTGTTTATGCCTCCTTTTGTCAATGATCAGATTAAGAATTTGATTGTGATTGTGCTGCTCCTCTGCCTTCTTTAATGCTAAGTTGGCTTATGAATGCTCACTAGATGACTCTTACAATAAAAAATTTATAAATTTATCAACTTCTTTGTGCTTCGTCACTCTGTGATTATTATTAGTACATTTTATTTATTTTTTATTTTTTCAAACTTTAAATGTAGTTTTATATATTTTTTATTGGTCAAATTTTAGTTTATTATATCAAATATTAAAAATGAACACACTCATAACATTACAACCCATCACCACCCCCAAAAGTCATTGTAGAATGAATCTCAATATAAACATATGCTTATGTTTAATTACATATTATAAAATATATAAAATTATATTTTTAATAATATTTAATTAATTAAATAATCATCTATAAATAGAGATACTATCAAATAAAGGGTGGAGCCATGTCGATTCTTTATTGGACATTTATTTGTGCTTCTTTTTGTTAATTATGAGATTGTGACTTTTATTTTGATTGTGCTACTCCTTGGCCTCCTCTAATGTTAAATTGGCCTATGAATGCCCACTAGATAACTCCTACAATAAAAATTTATAAATTTCTCAGTATTTTTATACTTATTCATTCTATGATTATTAATGGTACTTTTTAGATTTATTTGTTTTTTTCAAACTATATATATTATTGGTTGAATTTCAATTTATGAAGTCAACTATTAAAAGTGAACACACTCACAAAATTATAACCCACCACCACCCTCGTAAGCCATTTAGAATGCCTCTTGGCATAAAAATATGCTTAATTTTAATTAAGTACTATAAAACACATAAAATTGTAATTTAAATAATATTTAATTAATTAAGTAATTATATAAAAAGAGAGAGGCTCTTATTAGTTTTTAAATATTTTTGATTTTGTAGATGGGGGTATATGAGTTACTTTTGAATTATCATTGTAATTTGTACATATTCATATGCATATACCACTTGCCACACTTGTTGCACTAAAATTTGAGTATGATATGAAATTGTTGCAAACTATATGGATTCTTCTAGTCACCTACTAGGTCATACAAACACTCTTGAAAATATATTGTCACTTGAAATTGAATATTTCAAATTCATTCACTTACTTATGCCCTTTTTGTGAAAGCCAATTTTAAATTGCTTATATTTATTCATTTATGCACCACTCTTACATTATATGATGGACTTATGATCCACTGATTTTGAGGTATGGAGTGTCATTATTATTGTTCACTAGCATATGTACAGTGTTTGATTACGTATTTAGATGTTTTTACTAGTTGAGTTATCATATTTACATCTTTTAATTTTATATATAGACATTGTGGATGTATTATTATCTAAAAATATGATTTCTTATTTCATGTGATGGATTTTAGAGTGTGGAGTTCATTGTTGAGTGCATACATATAACATTGTGTGATTTGCATTTATTGCTTAAGATATCCTAGGTTACATATTTGATTTGGCTACTATTGGGATTGGACATTTTCATGAATGTAATGAATGTGTAAATGATAAAAATTACCAAAATATATATACTATAACTCTACTAAACACGTACAAACCATTGATTACCTAAGTTGTTGGATTGTTCCATTTAACATTGCATGAGTAAATATAGATGATCTTGTGGAGTACCTACTTGTGAATTGTCTAGTATTTGGACAAACTTTATTGCAACCCATTATAATCTTACCAATGGATTATCTAGGAGTTATATAAGACAAAGTGTATGAATGGGGTGACTCATATATGCCTTATAACTTGGAAAAATTTAATTTAGAGTCGAGGGCTCATTTATTGCTAGGAAAAATGTTTTCACGTTCCTAAGTGTGTAATTAAACCTTAGACCTTTAATGATGGATGAGGTAAGATATTTTTTGGATTTTGAGGACTCTAAGGTATCCAAGTACCCTATTGAATGCCTTAAAAAGAGAGTGAAAATTAATGAAGATTCAAAATGATTAATTATAATTATAATAGGGGAATGACCTACCCATGTGATATGTAAGGAGAAGTAATGATGTTCAAGACATGCGGAGCATGTCTTTAGGAAGGAGGGAGAAAAGTTTTAAGATTTTTTTGGGTGAACATTTGAAATAATTTTATAGGAAGATCTCATGCCTTTGGGGGATTTTTTCCTTTAATTTTTTTATTTTTAGCTCTTTTATTTTCTCAAGGGTTAGCTTTAGTTGGCTTCGGGGTTTGGACTAGAAGGAAAGAAAGCTAAAAAGGGGATATAGATTTGATCAAGAGGAGACTTTAAGGTAGGTTTATTATCATGGAATTATCTCATGATTTGTATTAAATTTTATGATGATTACATTCTTATTTTTATTGTTTAAAAAATGGATTTTATTTTGGTTGTGAATCCCTTTTTGGCTTTTAATTTACTTATATTTATTTGGAAAATTTGGGCCTTGGTCATATTAATTTTGATTATTTTTTATAATGTTTTTTGCCCCTTAAAGTAGTTTTTTTTATTATGTTTTATTTGTATTTAAATGAAAAGATTATATTACCCAAGTTGGGTCAACCTGTTGCATATGAATGGAATGTTTAGAAGGTTGGGTTCATAAGGATATCTTTATCTTGTGGATCGATATTAGGTCTATAAGTGGATCTTACATGGAAATATGGTAAAATTACTTCCCTATTTTTATAGGGTTTGGAATGGAGCTTGTTGGACAAGCTGGTAAAACTATCCTCCCTCTTATATTGAAAATTTTGTGCTCTTGCTATGGAATAACAATTGATGTTTTTGGCACTGTAAATTTTTTCCCCCATGAGATTACCTACCTCATCCCTTAGTGGTAAACATTATTAGATTACCTTGTTATTATATGTTATCCTTTTTATTTGTGTTTTGGCATGTGAGAGAGAAAATATGCAAACCTTTGTAGTTATATTTAAGAGTGACTAGTTGAGACTTCCTAAACCCTCTTCTCAAACTTACTTGACTTATTATTGTGTTTTCATTGTTTCCACTTTATTATTTTATAATTTTTTAGAGTTATTAAATTGGGGTGAATAGAATGTCCCACTTGATGATGCCAAGATGGTTGGGAGGTGAGCATTTTATCTATTGGTCATTTGAAGAGTTATTTTTAGAGCATGATTTGGATAAAATTATTGAAACCTTTGTAGATCATTGGGAACACCTATGAAACCTTAAATTGTAGCTTTATATGCCTTCTAAAAGTATATATAGTGAAAAAGTATTGATGCATAGTATAAGGAATTTATTTCATTTTATGTATCCATGATTTAAAAAGTAACACATTATATGATCCAACATTAAGCACCGTATGAAAATATTTTTGAATTATATTTTAACCCACACTAATAGGAAAGTTAATAAACTCAAGAGGATCTCTACTAATACCATCATAACTTGCATTAATTGTTGGAGTAATGTTAAATCATCAATATTAACACTAAGGATATAAATAAAATTTGTAGGGCATATGTTAAATATTAATCCATTACTAACCAATATGCCATTTTTGTCCTTACCATATATGTGCAGACACCTAAATTTGGTACAATACCCTTATTCCCATTATCTCCTTAATTCACTATATTTGGAAACAATGTACATTTTAGCTTGTTTTTAAGAATACTCCAACCCCACAATAGTTTTACACATAGTCCATTGAGCCTAAAAACACCTAAACACTTATAAAAAAAGTTAATTGTTAATGCATATGGAATATTTCTCATTTGTTACCTAGCCCTACCTT